>VMDO01037906.1:0-13943 GCA_007922755.1 Pedetes capensis
GTATTTATTATCATTCTCAGGGAAAAATAAAATAATTTTAAGACTTTTTCAGAACTCTAATTTTTCTGTATATTTTTATCCTCAAATATGTTACTTGTTTTTTAAAATATACTTTTTCTTGGAGCTATTCTTTGTCCAACCAGTTGTATACACTTACTGAAATATAGTTAACTAGCTGTATACAAGCTAAATCTCATTAAAATAAATCCACCTCTAACAAAAATCTTCATGCTCTGTAACATAGATTTCCCACCTAGTGGCCTAACCTGAAGTTTTTTAGGCAAAATCTCACTATATTAGATAGCCCTGGCTGGACTCAAACATGTGATACTCCTGCCTCAGCCTCCTGAGTGCCAGGATTACAGGCATGTACCACCATGCACAGCCTAACCTGGTTTTTAAAAAGCATTCTATTTTTTTTTAAATCTCATACTCTGTGATCAAAACTTACAAATGGATCCTTGGAGTTGTCATAATAGGTCTTTAGATATTCAGCCAGTGGCATTCTGGTTCTGTGTATGAACAAAGAACTGGACAAATACTAGCCAAATTTTCAAGAAGGTTTCCCTAATGACACCCCCTAGATTATAATTGTGTGATATTCTATACAGCGATATCCAGAAAAATTGACTAGGATAAAAGCTAAGAATATCTGATTTGTTTTTCTTTGAAGCACCCCTTCCTTCCCTTTTTCCCTGTCTCATTCATCATCCATCCATCCTTTCATCAATCCATCCATCCATTCATTCAATTATTCAACAAATATATATTGATTTTTATGTGCCAACCAATACTCTAAGCTTTGGGGAGTCAGTGATGATCCCTCTCTTTAGAGCTTACTGTCTTATTATTTTTGAACATACATGAAAATTTCAGTTTGCTCCTTTTAATTCTAACCTGAAAGTTTTCCTTACTATGAAATCTTTTAAAATTTCCAAAAATAATATTGAAAATACCCATGTACCTACCACCCAGATTTAATAGTAACATTTGGCCATGTTTCTGTCAAATCTTTCCAGATGTAACCATCAAGTTGTTGTGTAATTGTGTATATTACCATGCATATTTTCTATTTTTGTTGTATGTGTGTATTGGATACACAAAGAATATAGTAGTATTTTATGTGTCTTTGTATTTTACATGAATTATTTCACAGGGTACATACCCTTTTGCAATTTTGTGCAGCTTTCCTTTTACTCAACATTATTTTTGAGATCCCATTGTGGGGGTAGTTTATTGCACTGAAGTACTGTAGGGTACTCGATGTTGTGAATAAACCACAATTTACTTCTCCATGCTTTTGCTGGCACACTTAATTACTTCCAGTTGTTTAGTATTATGAATAGTACTTCACTGAACATCATTACATACGTGTTCTTGTGTATGTATTTGTGTGATTCTGCAGTGGATTTGCAGGATCATAAAGTATGCACACCTTTGATTTTATTCTATCAAAATGTGGCTGAGATGGCTGAATCATTTATAAATCTTTTTTAATTAAGGTGCAGCTTCAAGTCCTTTTGCTAGGCCATAAAATTTTTAGTCTACATATTTAATTTTTATTGGACAGTATTTCAATTCTATTCATCTTTATCTAAGCAGTAATAGATGATGATCTCATTTTATTAGAATTTTATTATCATTTCATCTATTAATAGAGATTTAGGCATAAATGAATACAGTAACAAATTATATAAGCTTTTAAAATGGCATGAGCATATAATTTTTGACATTTCAAGTCTGTCTCTGTATCACTTTACTTTTAAACATACTTTAAAATTAGTATCAAGTGCTTGATTTTAGTAACTACTTTAGTGACTTGAGAAACAATAATACTTCCTTTAATTATTTTGTTGTTAAAGCCATGGATTTCACTTAATTTTATGATCCATGTTAAGAGTGTTAGCTTAACAATGTATTCTGAGATTTTACATACAGATTTAAAATCTAATGAGTGTAAGCTTCTCTTTGCCTTGAAATATTTTACAGTTATACAAATGTAATATCACAAATGGAAACAGTGCTCTGAGCTTTGTTTTATGATTTCATGGATCTTCAGCGAATGAAGAGGCTAGATTGCATTGTTCTTTTTAGTATGTTTGCCTTAAGTACTCTTGGAGCTGTACTGCATTTTAGCTGCCACAGATGTATCATGCAGGGAATATCCTGGTTTAAATTCTGAAGTGCTTTCACTTCTGCTTGCTTCGCCTTGAAATCGTCTAAAAAGAAATTGGCACATGATTTTGCGAATGTTACTGGACATCAGGAAATACATGACTGGATCTAAGCAACTATTGAAAGATGAGAGAACCAGCATGATCTCATTGGTTTTGTGAATGATTTCCTTCCAGTAGCAAGATGATACATTTAGCTGTGAAGAAATGTAGATGAATCGAAAGGCATGATAGGGGACAAAACATATAGTAAAAATTATCAGCACAATAAAGGAATTCCGGGCAGTAGTAGCATATTTACCAGAATTAGGAAATTTTGACCTCCTTTTAGAAATCCTCAAGAGGTTCTTGCCAATCTTAATATATGAGAGGATTATTAGTAAGAAAATTAGCCAGAACATTACCACAAGAATGAAGTTAAAAATCGCTTCTCCTTTTGCATTGTGCTTATCTCTATAATGGAAGCACATTGTGGAATTGTGCCCTCCTTTCCTAAGCGTTAAAATAATCATAGTTAAAAATCCAGCAAGAGCAACTATCCATACTATACAGCAAACATAAATACTTTGTTTGGTTGTTATTGCCCTCCGCTGTTGGATAGACCGATTAATTTTTATGTAGCGATCCAAACTGATGAATCCAAGCAAAATAATGCTAATGTACATGTTCATGTAAAATAGTGTTCCCACAACCTTGCAAAGAATCACACCTAGTGTCCACTTGTTTTGGTTAATGTGATACATTATTCGGAAAGGGAGGCAGAAGATGAGTAGAAGGTCTGCAATGGCCACATTAAGTAAGTAAATTTGAATGGAATTTCTTTTGCGGTGGATACCCATAAATACATAGAGGGCAATTATGTTCCCAACCAGTCCTATGATGAAAATAACAGAGTAGAATGTTGTTAACACAGTAGATAGTAATTTTTCATCCATGGGACAGATAGTAACATTTGACACTCCTGAGAAGTTTTGAGGGGCTTGCTCACTGTGATTTGTTATAAAGTGCATTCCATTGGAGGAGCAAGGCCAGCTGCCAACTGAAGTAGTCGTCATTGTTATACTGTGGCTTCTCGCTGTCTTCTTTTGGGATCAAAATGGGGTGAAAAATGGCATATTCCTTGGGCGTAGTTCTTATGTTTTCATATTTTTCCTACAACAGAATGCCAAACATTGTGTCATTCGCTATGTCAATAACAACTACTTTAACTCAAAGCATAAATAACAAATGAATTATTTTCAGACATTATCCTACTTTGGACCATTTGGACATGGACAACATGTATAGAATAGCATTATTGTATCACGAAACAAGCAACAAATATAGGAGGATCTCAGAGAGTCTCCTGTTCTAACCTTTCCTATGGCTGTGGCATATACTTATGGTTTGTTTCATATATTAAAATAAATAGCTCAACTATAAGATCCCCCTTCCTTAGGGAGGTTGTGATGGGAATAGAGATGGAGGTGAAGAGAAGTGACAGTTCCTATTTTTCAAAATGAGCATCAATTTCCCTGAAGGTGGTTTCAGCCATCAGTGAGCTGAGCCCACTGCTGGCCCTGCCCAGCTTTAGATCTGCTTCCTGTCTTACCCCTTCTGCTCATATGTGGCATTCGTTATAACCCCCTTTTTTGTAGTATTGGGGGGTTGAACCCAAGGCCTCTCACATGTTAGACAAGTGCTTTACCACTAAGGAGCACCCCTAACTCCCTTTTCATTTTTTACTTTTTATTTTTATTTTGAGACAGGGTCTCACTAAGTTGTACAAACTGCTTCTGGCCCCAAACTTGTGGTCCTCCTACCTTAGTCTCCTGAGTCACTGGCATTACAGGCATGTGCCACAGTGCCCAGCTGCATTCATTCATTTTGTATTCATTCATGTATCCACATGGTGTATGAAAGATAAACCATGGTGATCTCTCATTTCTTGGTGGAAGTAGGAGAGAGGGTCCTAAATGTCTTCCTTCTCAACATAAAACTGAAGTGGTTGTTGTTGTTGGGTACTGTCAAATCAGATCAGACTCATAGCAACTCTATGTACAACAGAAAGAAACACTACCCAACACTGTGCAATGCACATGATCTTTTTATGTTTAAGGCCAATATTGTAGACACTACATTTCTTCTCATTTTGAGTTGTGCTATATCAGCAAAAGGAGGTCCCAGGGGCTCTACTCCATTCCTCATTAAAGTCAACTCTACTTTGAGGAGGCAATTCTTCCCCAGTCATTTCTTTAATGTCTTCCACCCTAGGGGGCTCATTTTCTGGCACCATATTTGACAGTGTTTCTCTACTATTCAGGATTTTCAATGGATAATTGCTTTGGGGGTGGGCTGCTCAGTCCTTCTTCCTAGTCTGTCTTGGTCTCGATGCTCAGCTGAAACCTTTCCACCCTAGGTGGCTCTTCTGGTATCTGAAATACTGGTGGCATGGCTTCCAGCATCACAGCAGCATGCAAGCCCCCACAGCACAACAAGCTGACATGTAGGGGAAGACTGAGATAGGGGTACTAAAATCATTTGCCCACAGGAACATTAAATTAGTATAACAGTCCTTATACAAACTCTGTTAACACTGAATAGGAGAACAAGGTGGCCAAACAAAGCCAGATCAGGGAGCACTGGCCAGTTAGCCACTCCTGACCTTGAAGTAGAGGTCAATAATGTAAATTGGAAACAGGATATACAATCCAAGATTTTGAAAGTAACTGACTGAAGTTTAAATATGCCCTGGGTTATATAATTTGAGACTGTTGCCAAAATCTTCTAAAAGATAGTATGTGAATTCTACTTGTTCATGGCAGCAGAGCAAGTTCCCAGTGTTACTTGGGCATTTGACTGCTTTGAATAAGTCAGTGAAAGAGCTTGTCATAAAGTGTTAAAAGATATAAGCAGAGGGTTCCAGCCGGTCTTATCACTTTCCTTTCTTAGAGTAACTACCCTGTCTCTCTTTTGTACCCTCTTAACTAGTATAACAAAAAAAAAAAAAACATTCAGAACAGGGTTTTCAGAATCAGACCTGGCTAACTGTGATGAAGAACAAATGATCTTTTCTAAGCCTCAATTTTCTCATTTGTAAAAGTGAAAAATGTGAATGAATAACTTAATCTTGGCACATAATAAGCATTCAATAAAAGTTAGCTTTGGAAGCCAGGTGCAGAGGCGTATGCATGTAATCCCAGCAACTTGGGAGGCTGAGACAGGACGATCGAGAGTTTGAGGCCAGAGACAGCCTGCAAGACCTTGACTCAAAATAAAAACTTTTTTAAAAATGGACTAAGGGTGCAGCCCTGTGGCAGATCACTTTCAAAGTATGTGCAAAGTCCTGGCTTCAACCTCCAAGTACTGAAAAAGAAGGTAGTTTGGGGGTGGTGATGTAGCTCAGAGATAAAGCATTTGCCTAGCATGGATGAGGCCCTGGGTTTGATGCCCAGAACTGCATTTTTTAAAAAGTTAGTTTTCACATACATCTTGCAATTGATCTCATTTTAATAAATATTTCACACTTGTTGTTGGTAGGTGCCATAGAGTCGGTATCCGACTCATAGTGACCCTTGTAGGGTTTTCAATGGCTGACTATTTCGGGATTGCCTTGGGAGTGGATTGCCAGGCCCTTCTCCCATTTTTGCGGTGCTGGGAATCGAACTCGGGACCTCAGAGACTGCAGTGCAGCGCTCTACCAACTGAGCTAAATCCCAGCCCATTTCACACTTAGCTAAGTACTATTTGGAAAACAAAGGGTTAAGCAGAGACCCTGCTCTCAGTAAACATTTTTATAGGAGTGTGCCTTCCAATTCTGAATGCAATTATATAAAGTAGATCTTAATTACAATAGTTAATTTCTTGATTTCACACAGAGAAAAATATTTGAAAGAATGTAGCCTTTCTTTTTTTTTTTTTTTTTTTTTGCGGTACTGGGGGTTGAACCCAGGGCCTCGCGCCTGCATTCTCTGCAAGTGCTGGACCACTGAGTTGCACTTCAGCCCATTTTTTTTTTTTACTTTTTGAGACAGGGTCTCGCTAAATTACGCAGACTGCCTCTGGTCTCGAACTTGCGATCCTCCCGCCTCTGCCTCCCCAGCTGCTGGGATTGCAGGCATGCGCCACCATGCCCGGCCCTAATGTAGCCTTTCTTAAAACTCTAATAATTTGATGAAGAAGCCATTTTGGTAGAGGGTAGCATTTAGGTTTAAAATTTTATAAAATGGGGAGGGAGATGATTCCGAGGAATAGGAAGTGGCTGGTGAAGAGGAAGTTCTGTAAGCCCTGGTGAGAGCCTGTCTCAGAGTTTAAGACAGTGGAGGGAGAAGAAGAGAGGGACAGGAGAAAGGAAGGAAGCAAGGAAGGAAGAGGAACTGAGTCTAGTCTATTCTGTGTTTTAACTGCAGGAAGACAAGTTTCACAAAGTTTGCAGAAACACGCAGATATATTTCTTGTGATCTGAAATCCTAAAAGGAAAAGCAACCTAGGAAGAGTGACAGGCTGCCAAAAATGAAACTGATAATACAGGCTGCATTACCAGGAAGAGGAAAAGGATGTGTGTAGAGGGGTCTTTGTTGTGTGGTTACGTAGGAAACTCTCAGAGATTAAGGTAGAATCATCCTATCCACCAGTGAAAAAACATTGAGCCACAAGAAGTGATAGGACTTTGAGAGCTCAGTTAGCTGAAATGATTTGAAAAACTCATCTGTGTTTTTTGTCTTCCATGACAGATTAAAAACCCCATTAGTATTAAGAACAAAGTCTGTTTTGTTTGTATGTGCGTATCAAGTGCTTAGCACAATAAGTTTTGTTGAATGAAAGAGGGAATTTAATAGAAATATATGTAAAGTTATACATGTGGATATTAAAAAATACAAGTACTGGAAGAGCTTCAACTGCAGTAGCAGAAATAATTGAATTTGGTATATCAGCAGTATGATGTGACTACAACAAAAAACTATCCCCATCTTTAATTGAATTTGTAGATATGTAATGTCTTAAACCAAGACTGTTACTGCTGACCTGGTTCTGTCACAAGCCTGTAGAGTCTCTGCTGGAATGCCATATTTCATCATATTCAGCAGCACACTTAGAGAATACCACTGACCAAATGGAGAGGAGAGGAGCTCAAATCATGTCACAGAAGCAAGTTGAAGGAAAAAGGCACATTACCCTGCAGATTGGGAAGGTTTCACAAGGACATGAATGGTGTGCTTTAGAAAGCAGAGCAAGGACTAGTGATAGAAATTGCAATTTCTATAGATGTTGCCTCCTTTTAATGAAATGCTTTTTTTAGAATGAAACAGTCTGGCTTGAAAGGCAATAAAGATCTCACCACTGGAGATTTTCACCAGTTGGGCACTTTGTAGAAGGAATTCTCAGTTGTGCTCAGTCCTGGCTGCCTATTAGAATCCCCTTGAGGGCTTTCTAAAGATACTAAGGCTAGGCTCCTTCCCCATATATACTAACATAACTGGTCTGGAATGGACTTCAGGCACTGCTTTCCAGCTCCTCAGGGTAATCTAATATGCAGCAGAAATAACTCTTGAGCTAGATGGACAAGACATTAGCCAATATTTATTTAGCACTTCCTGTGCACCAGACACTGTTGAGCACATTATATCATTTCATTTACATAATCTTTACAGTAACTGTGTGAGGTAATGACAGATCAACAAGTTATGCTCTTTATCCATGGTCACATAACTCTGAAATGGCAGCACCCAAGTTGGGATTGAATCTTCAAATCTCACTCTGAGATCCCATGATCTTTTTCATCAAACCTCACTCCTTTTTTCCCCCAACTACTGGGGAATGAATCCAGGGCCTTATACTAGGCAAGCGCTCTACCATTGAGCTGTACTCCCAGCCCTTTTTTATTTTGAGTCAAGGTCCCACTAAATTGCCCAAATTTACAATAGTGAAAAGTGAAAGAAGGAAATCAAGACAATGATCTCATTCACAATACCAAAAATTAAATATTCAGAAGTTAATCAAAGACCCTAAAGACGTCTACAAGAAAAATTTCAAAACATTAAAGAAAGAAATAGCAGAAGATGTTAGAAGATGGAGAAATCTCCCTTGCTCATGGATCAGAAGAATGAATATTATGAAAATGACTATATTACCAAAAGCAATTTACAGATTTAATGCAATCCCCATTAAAATTATGATGATGGATTTTTTTGCAGAAATCAAAAAAAACTATCCTAAAATTCATATGGAAGCACAAAAAGTGCATATCACCAAAACAATCCTAACAGTAAAAATAGAGCAGGAGGCATTGCAATTCCTGACTTCAAACTATGCTACAGGGCCATAGTGGCAAAGACTGCTTGGTATTGGCAAAAAAAAAAATAGGCTTGAAGATCAGTGGAACAGAATTGAAGACCCAGAGATGCACCCACGCAACTACAGACATCTGATTTTTGACAATTGGGCTAAGAATGTTCAATGGAGAAAAGATAACCTCTTCAACAAATGATGCTGGGAAAATTGGATATCCATTTGCAGAAAGCTGAAAATAGATCTGTATCTCTCAATTTGTATGAGAGTCAACTCGAAATGTATCAGAGACCTCAATATAAAAAGAGAAACCTTAAAAATACTAGAAGAAAAGATAGGGAATACGCTCCAACACATAGGCATAGGCAAGTATTTCTGTAACAAGACTCTAATTGCCCAGGAAATGGCACCAAGAATTGACAAATGGGATTACATGAAACTAAAAAGCTTCTGTACAGCAAAGGAAACAATAAACAGTTAAGGGAGAGCCTACAGAATGGGAGAAAATTTTTGCCTCCTACACATTGGACAGAGGACTAACTTCTAGAATGTGCAAAGAACTCAAGAAATCAAATACTAAGACAAAAAATAGCTCAGTAAAAAAGTGGAAAATAGAACCAAACACACAGTTCTCAAATGAAGTATGAATGCCAATAAACACATGAAAAAAATGCTCAGTATCCCTACTCCATAGGGAAGTGCAAATCAAAACAACACTGAGATTCCATCTCATTCCAGTAGGAATGGCCAAGATTAACAAAGCAAATAATAACAAATGCTGGCAAGGATATGGATAAGAAGGAACCCTTTCACATTGCTGATGGGACTTTAAATTAGTTCAACCACTTTGAAAATCAGTATGGAGATACCTTCAAAAACTAAGAATATAACTGCCATACAACCAAGCTATACCACTCCTGGTAATAAACCCAAAGGAAGATAAATCATCATACCATAGGCACACCTGAACTTCCATATTTAGTGCAGCACTCTTCACAATTGCAAGGGTATGGCATCAACCAAGATGTCCATGAGGACCACTTGTCCTGAAACCATTTGCCTCAGTCCTAATCTGCAAGTAAAACAAATAAATAATAGTTGGGCATGATGTCCAATGAGCTTTTCTGGCTTTGCTTAGTCTCAAGCTTAAAGAGAATAAAGCAAAAGCAATGCATTTGTTTCAATAGTAATAGTAGTATGTCATGTACTACCATGCATCAGATGACTAGCATCCAATCATTTATTAACCAATTAACAGATTAGATTCTGTTTTAAACTTAGTGGTTGACATTTTTCTCCCTTAAAGTTAGTTGGCATGCTACAGTGTCACTCACTATTTTTAAGGCCATTTATTGATGTTTGCAAAAACTACTTGTTTGATGTATTAAGAATTTGCTAATGAGGCAAGAGCCTGCAGCTATAGCCCTGTGGCATCAGATCCCGGAAGCTAAGCAGGGTCAGGCCTTGTTAGTACCTGGATGGGAGACCGCCTGGGAATACCAGAAGCTGTAGGCTTGGGAGAAGGACCTGGCAACCCCCTCCCAAAAATCAATCTGCCATTGAAAACCCTATGAACAGCAGAGCACTGACATTAGTGTTTCCCCTGTTGTACAGAGGGTCGCTATGAGTCGGATACCGACTTGACGGCACCTAACAACAACAATGAGGCAAGAAACAAACTGCTGTGTTCACATGGCAATTTCCCAGTGGACCTTACTTGTGAGAGTAAATAAATATGTTACTTGGCAAATCCTATTCCTAAGTTTACCACTCTGTGTTAGTCCTTGTACCCACTACTGTCACCACCCTACCAATTCCAGTTTTCCCTTCCAGTGGCTCCAGATAAGCAAAAATTTTTTAAATGCAATTTGAGTATGTTTATGTAAACATCACATTGCTATGTTGAAATACATACCTATTTGATAATGGTTGCAACCTTTTTTGCTGTGTTTAGTTTGACTTGAAAATGATTGAATCTACTCAGGCCATGCTTCAAAGGTTGCATGAGCTGCTACATATAGAACAAACTGAAAGCATATTACATTGGAAATACTATTAGTAGTATATTAAGTTCTGTTATAAACTTAACTGTATACAATTTTTAAAATTCAGTTATTTGAGTTAACACAAGTATACTTTGCCCTCTCTTTTCTCTAATAATCCCCTTATTTACTTCTGAAAACACCAAACTTAAAATTTAATTGGCCTGGTAATTACCATAAAATAGTAATAATATAATAAAGAAAATATAATTTAAAACAAGGAGAAAATATCGCTTAATAAAATCAGTAAGTCAGATAATTTATAATATATTTTAATTAAAATTTGTAACATCTAAAAAGCTTTTAATTGATTCAGGTAGATTTGCAAATATTTACGGCACTATACAAATGTCATATAAATGATGTGACTATATTGATAGTAAATTTCCCAAAGAATTTAAGAGTAACTAAAAAGACACAACCTGGTTTGAAATCCACCCAGGGATGCCATTCAAGCAATTTACTCAGTGACTCTAAAAGCGAAGAATTGTTGGTATCAAACTAGTCTTGTCAGCATGAATGAGGTTTCACTTTGAATATTCAGATAATTGAATTTTAATTAAAACAAAGACTCATTTATGTAGTTTAAAACATCAATGAATACTTACAGTTCAGGCTTTCCTGAAGTAAAAGGAAGACACCCCAAGCTTCCCTATACTGGTTTAGGCTGTGTCAGCTGGGCTCTTCTATCCGGTCGCGGTGCAATTGGTTGAGGTTCTCTTCTTTTTTGTATTCACATGTGGTGGTAAGGTTTCTTTTCCCCCTTTTCTTTCTTTTTTCAACGTGACAACCCGTGGGTTCCTTTTGAAGAAATTAAAAGGCCCATCACTAGACAAAAACTTCAAGCTCTATCAACATTTAACTTTAGGAATTTATATCTTCTTTATGAATATATTCCAACTTGAAAATTGGAGGATTTTTCACTGGTCCCCTAAAAAACATTTTATAAATTATAAACAGAAGTAAACACTTTCTTTCTATCTTTCCTAAGAAATGATGCATAATATGCTGTCATGATTTTTAAAGCAGAAGCACTGAATTTCTGTTTCTTTCTGGGTTTCTTAGAAATTGTTTCCATGAAATGGCCTTCCTGTGTTGAGTTACACTAATATTTATAATAAATTTTTACTCTTAAATTTTGCTTAAGTTTTGTTTGATCACTACATTATTTTAGTATATTTTGGATATTCCGTAAAGACTTTAAATTTATTTTCTAAAACAATCTTAAAATTGTAGGACAAAGTGAGATTTGTGATGGTTGTTGTTGTTGTTAGGTGCCGCCGAGTCGGTATCCGACTCATAGTGACCCTCATAGGGTTTTCAATGGCTGGCTATTTCGGGATTGCCTTGGGAGTGGATTGCCAGGCCCTTCTCCCATTTGTGATGGTATTCTCCCCTTTTTATCACAAGAATAAACTCACCTGAGTAAACTAAAATAATCTATATATTAAAGAAAATAATGGTGGGATTCTGGGTTTGTTTTGGTCCTAGTCCAGTATTTAACCACTATCTATTCATCTATGTAACTGCTGGCCCTGTAGGTTAGTGTCATTTCCCTTTTTGCTTGTCATTTCAAATGAATAGTTAGCTTTTATCCTCCCCATAATTGTTATCCTATAGCTTTGTTTAACTAAATAATATTTTATTCATTGGGCTTTAGCTAACATTCTATTTATGTCTGGGTACACTCTCCTGAATGTCATATTCCCCAGGGCTTTTAGTTTGTTCTAAATATAATACATGAGACAATATTTTTAAATGGTTAGAACAAAAATATTTTGTAGCTCTTATGTCCCCCTTGGAACCTCTGAGAAGAAAGATGATTACTGTATTGGTCTGGAAATATTTTTTTCTTGCTGTGGTAAAGAACACATAACATTAAATTTACTATCTTTTTTATGTCTATGATTTTGACTACTTTAGAGACTTCATAGGAGTGGAATAATACAATATTTGACCTGTTATGACTGGCTTATTTTACTTAGCATAGTATCCTTGAAGTTTATCCATGTTGTAACATGTGACAAAATTTCCATCATTTTTAAGGCTTCATAATATTCCATGTATGGATATATCTCATTTTCTTTATCCATTCATCTTTCAATGGACATGTGTGGGTTGCTTCTACCTCTTGACAATTGTGAATAAGGCTGCAATGAACATGAGTATACAAATATCTCTTCAAAATCCTGGGAGGACTTTTTTATGACTAAATAGATATTTACTGAGTAGCATTCTATCTCATAAAATCTAGTATAAATATTTTTCTATATTGTGCTATTCTTCCACACCTAAGCTATTCCTTCCTAAAATACTAGTTGTGTTTTTAAAATCGTTAGTTTTCTCATGTTGTGACCACATTTTCTACTCAATGTGAGTCAGCAAGTCTACCACCAGATTTGAGTATTATATTCCTCTAGTTCTTTATATGAGCTTGTTCCTGTTCATTCTAAACTTTCTACTTTGCCTCTGTGTTTTTAACTCATTCTTATGTATCTTTCTCCACTCACTCTTCTTATTTTTCTTTTATTGGCATTGCAAGATTTTTATTTACATGCAGATAGAAATAAAAAAGAAGAAATAGAACTGTATGTTTGCTTAGTGCCTTCTGTTGCTGATGTCAGCATCCTCTCTTTATATAAATCACACTATGGTGAAATTCAGCTGACCACCTCCTCCAGGCCTGAATCTAAACGGCTAAAATGTGGACTGCTGGGTACAAATACACAATCATGCTGATTAGCCTTCCTTCAGATTCACGACCACCAACCTTAAGTGGTCACCTGTGCTGCCAATAATACCAGTGTATTTCCTTAGTCCAGTGGTTCTCAAAGCATGGCTCCCAGACCAGTAGCATCAACAGCCTTTAGAAACTTGTCAGAAACACATGCTCTTGACCTCATCCCAGACCTATGAACCAGGAATTCTGGGGATGAGACCAAGCAATCTTTGTAACTCTGATGCTAAAGTTTGAGGTCTACTGCCTTACTCAATTCATTTTCTTATTCTTCAAAATTATTTTTTATGCCTTCAATCTTCTCAAACTGCTAGCAAACACCTCTACTTCCCCACTCCCCCTTGATGATCACATTTTATTTCAATAAGAAAACACAAGCACTTAGAAGGAAACCTCTTGTAAAATGTTTAAGGAGATGGAGGTGTAAGCAATACCCATTTGAAAATTGCATAACGGATATATCAACTGACTTATTACTCTGTACCTCACTAACATGTATAAATAAAATAGTAATAATAAAAAAGAAGAAAAACAAATTAGGGAATAACTATTCAAAAAAGAAGGTAACCTCCTCTATATCTACAGGGAAATTTTTGAAATTTTATATGTATTTTCTTATTTTAAAATATTTCTAATTTTTATGTCTGACCATTGAAAGATAAGCCAAAAATTAATGAAAAGTTACCAATGAGTAGGCAATGGAGAAATTGAGGGATGGTAGAA
>VMDO01037907.1:0-13961 GCA_007922755.1 Pedetes capensis
TCATGTGTTGATAAGATATAAAAATGTACTATGTTTATATATGAACCATTATTGTTATTTATTTCATAGACTTGGTGTACATAAGGATGTTGCATTATAACGGGCATAATCCATGTCTTATAGTTAGAGAGCTTGTTCCTCAATCTTTTCTGTTCCTTTACTGACTAATTCTTGTGGTTGTGAACAGTATATCAGGGAAATTAATGACCCATGGTGTCAGATTGACTTGTATTAGAACTTCACTTTTTCTATTCATGAATAATAACAACTTAGGGGATTTTGATAAACTACCCAGTTTCACTTCCGCCATATCTAGATTAAGGATAATAGCATCCATATTGCAGGGAAAATGAATTTAAATGGATATAAATGAACTATCAAACGCCAGAAGCACAGTGCACCCTCACCAGATGCTTCTTCCATCATCTAACTCTGTGTTTCTCATCCTTTGTGTGCCCCTGTAAAGCATTATAAATCTTTGTAATTTGGAAGGTAAAATTGATATCTGTGAAACTGCTAGAATTCAAATATATTTTATGGAACTCAGTAATTTACCTTTTATTGTAAAGGATATTTTCAGAACAAATTAAGGTTTATAATCATATTGAAAAATAATTTATACATTGTTGTTGTTGTTAGGTGCTGTCGAGTCGGTATCCGACTCATAGCGACCCTCACAGGGTTTTCAATGACTGACTGTTTCGGGATTGCCTTGGGAGTGGATTGCCAGGTCCTTCTCCCATTTTTGCAGTGCTGGGAATTTAACTGGGGACCTCAGAGACTGCAGTGCAGCGCTCTACCAACTGAGCTAAATCCCAGCCCGATTTATACATTAATATGCCATTTTTTGAAATTTTATCATGCCCCAGGAAGCATATTAACTGTACAGACAAAATTCCTTCTTCTGTGCTTCATTGATCTTTTCACTGGGTAGATATATAAAGAGAAAGTAAAAATTAAACCATAAATTACAAATTGTCCCGAGCTGTAAAATAAATTTAGAAAGAAAGGGAGAAAAAAATGTAGGGAATGAAAGAGGGTGCTGTATTATGAACAGATAAGCGTTGTAGAAATATTTAATTGGAAAATGTACTTGAGCGCTGGGTGCAGTGGCGCACACTTGTAATCTCAGCAGCTTGGAAGGTGGAGGCAGGAGGATCACAAGTTGGAGACCAGAGGCTGTCTGCATAATTTAGAGAAACCCTGTCTCAAAAAAGTGAAAAATTTGGCTGGGGGTGTAGCTCAGTGGTCCAGCACTTGCAAAGCACTCAAGGGTGAGGCCCTGGGTTCAAACCCCTGTACCAAAAAAACAATAAAATAAAATAAATAAAAGGAAAAGAAAAAGAAAAAAAGAAAATGTGCTTGAAACAGAGATACACCAAGGAGGCAGAGAATAAAGGAAAGGACATTCTAAGTAGCAAGACCAATATATGAAGAAGACGTGAAGTCCAAATTGGTGTAAAATCTTTTTATTTTTTATTAAAGAACTGAAAGAATATTAGTGTACCTATGGTTGAATCATCAGATGACATTAAAGACACAAGATTAAAGAAATATGAAGTACAAATCATTTCTGATATGATCAAACATATGGCTAGATTTTAATTTATGTGCAATGGGATAATGTTGAATATTTTCAAGTAGTGCACTTTATATTGGAGTGTTCTCTTTCCTTTAAATGTAGCACAACTAAAGGAGGGAAAGGGAGAGAAGAACAAATCTAGATAGAATGGCATTTTTTCTCATCCAGTAGAGGATGATATTGGTCCATACCATGATATCCATAATGAAGATATAATGTATAGGCTTTGTGGATTATCAAAGGAGAATAAGAAAGAGGAAGGAATCAAAAATGATTTCTAGATTCCTTCATGGACCATCTCGATGGTATTCACCATCCAGAGAAGAGGAGAAATGCCTGGGGGTAGATAGGATATTTAGACAGGAAGAGATAGACATACGAAATCTAATTCCATAAAGAGATTTAAAAGAAGTAGTTAAATATTTTCCCTTAAAGTTTATAGGGACTATAAACTTTATAGGGACTAACATAATCATGAATGGTTCCTGATTAATTAGCTGGTAGATTTCTTACATTTATTCATATATCTATAAATGATCATTTAGGAAAAAGTCAAGATTGCCTAAAAGGAGGGCAATAATGCAGACTAGATTACTCATGTAATACTGCGGAGACTGTAAAAAGATAGATCACTAAGAAAAAAAGTTTGGACTTAAATAAAAAAAGAGTATTCCTGTAATATTCTGGAGGATTAATATTACTTATTTACTTTTTTTATAATGAAAAGTTTTGTGTAATATAATGGGAGTCATGAAATTTCTACATTATATCCAAAACTTCCTCTAAATCTGCTTCTAACTATATTTCATCTACAACAATATTAAATACCTGAAGTAAGGGTCCTGTCTAAATTTCTTGCAGTCCATTTATCTTTTTGCTCTCACATACTAAGATTCCACTATTTGAGCTATCTATTGCTTTAACCAGGCACCTATATCCTTACCATGTATTTTATTATTTTTGTATATATAATCATATGACCTAGGGCTGGGATTTAGCTCTGTTGGTAGAGTGCTGCTCTGTAGTTTCTAAGGTCCTGAGTTCGATCCCAGCACCACAAAAATGGGAAAAGGATGTGGCAATCCATTCCAGAGGCAATCCCGAAGCAGTCATTGGAAACGCTATGAGGGTGGCTATGAGTCGACAGTACTAACAACAACATTTCATATTACAAATTTTGATATGCACTGAATATTTCTGTGAAGTTAAAAAATAATTCACATGAAGTACCAAAATCTCTTCACGTCATTTATTTCCAAAGATGGTTAGAGAAGTTAGCAGCTTGTTCATCCCTAGGAAAATTATAGAATCAATACTATTTGTCTGACAAATTTAATTGTAAAATCTGTGTTGACAATAGCCCTTTCTGACTGCCTGCCTTCACATCTTGAATGTGTACTGTCTTTATAATCTATGTCTATATGCTCTATATTTAATAAACCTATTCTATACTATATACTATATATTTTTAATTTGTATTGGTAACCATTACATACTTCAGATGATGAAATTTTAGTAATTATATGGAGCTAGGTCTGTATTTACTTGCAATTTTCATTTATAATTAAATATAATTAATTATATTTAAAATAATTAAATTAAATAATTAAATTAAATTAATTAAATTAAAAATAATTAAATATATCTGTATGTATGTGCATGTGACTTTGTGTATGTAAAGGATTTAACTTACTGGAAAAATATTAGATCTATTTGGTACTCCTGCCAAAGACTATAATAATTAAATATGTGTGTGACTTTGTGTATGTTTATACATATCATTTTAAATTATTTTGACTATAAGGTTTTAATTTACTTGAAAAGCATTAGGTATTTTTCATACTCCTGCCAAAGATAATAATTATATTTGTTTTTTATGGTAGAGAGTATACATAAGGTTTACTAAAAGATAGTACATCATTAAGAAATAATTACAAAAAAAGTCTGAGGCACCTGGAAAAGCTTAGGTAAACCTGGAAAGAAACTTGAATTAAACTGTGTCACCTGGGAAAATCTGCATAAAGGTATTTCTATTTCCCACAGAAAGGTAAAGTTAGAAAGGACAGAGAAACAGGCTTCAAGAGGGAAAATTGTCTTAGATATACAGAGAAGATGGCAGGTCCAAGAGAAGGGAAAGGCATACACATACATGTTGCTAGAGCAAGAATAGAAGACCAAAGGACAGAAAGGGAGAGGAAAGAAGAAAAGAAAGGAAAAATAATTGTTAATTTAAGTGTTGTTGTTGTTAGGTGCTGTCAAGTCAGTGTCCAACTCACAGTGACCCTTGGGAGCGGGTTGCCTGGTCCTTCTCCCAATCCTACAATACCAGGTGTTCCCAGGCGGTTTCCCATCCAAGTACCAACCAGGTCAGACTTTGATTAGCTTCTGAGATCTGAGGGAATCCGATACCACCATGGTACTGCTGCAGGCAGTATTTAAGTGTATCATCAGCCAATTCACTTTAAAGCCTTATTTATTTGTAAATTTAAGAGGAATTTTTTGCTACCATATTTATGTGTGTATAGACATAATTGGATAGATAGCAAAGCCATCTTGTAAACATATATATCATATATATCAGTATATACATATACTGATAGATCTATCTATTCATTTGTAACATTATATAATTGAAGTATTGAAATGTGGTAGGATGTATGCAAGACATCAATATAGCAGTGTGGAACTTGATTCACTTGCATTGTAAATTGATTTCTAACATTATACTACTTAAATTAAATTTTTTTCTTCAGGAGAGTGTACAGGGTTTGAACCATCCTTAGGATTCAGTGCTCTCTGCATCATATATAGATGAAGAGGTCATTAGTTACCTTTTTATTCAGATATTTTTCAGTATTCTAACAAAACTTTAATTCTCCTGTGAGAAAATTTAGAGGAAAATTTTCTATAACATTGGTCTTGTTCATATATTTCTGGTATGACAGCAAAAGCATAGCAATGAAAAAAAAATAAGATCTACATCAAATAATTGAAAAACAGTATGGAAATCTCTCAAAAAACAGTTAAAAACATTCAATGTATTACCAGCAATTTCACTTCTGGATATACAACCAAAGGAAATCAAATCCCTATTTCAAAGAAGTATTTATATATTTATATCCCCAAGGTCACTGTAGCCTTATTCATGATAGTCAAGATATGGAAACAAACTTAGTCACTAGCCACCACTGATGAATGTATGGATAAAGAAAATGTGACAGATACTCCCACATGCATAAAAGAGAATACTGTTTAGCACTTTAAAAAGAAGAAACCTATCCCAATGGTGTGGCACAGATCTGTAATCACAGTGACTACAGAGGCAGAATCAGGAGGATCACAAGTTTGAGAACAGAGGCAGTCTGTATAATTTAGTGAGACCCTGTCTCAAAATAAAAAATAAGGCCCTTGCAGAGTATGTGTGAGGACCTGGGTTCATCCGCCAAATAACACGTTGTTGTTGTTAGGTGCTGTCGAGTCTGTATCCGACTCATAGCGACCCTTTGTACAACAGGGGAAACACTATTGTCAGTGCTTCTCTGCTGTTCATAGGGTTTCCAATGGCAGATTGATTTTTGGGAGGGGGTTGCCAGGTCCTTCTCCCAGCCTACAGCTTCTGGTGTTCCCAGATGGTCTCCCATCCAGGTACTAACCAGGCCCAACCCTGCTTAGCTTCCAAGATCTGACGGGATCTGATGCCACAGGGCTACAGCTGCAGCTAAGTAACACATAGGAAGAAAGAAAGAAATTAAGAAAAGAAAAGAAAAGAAAAGAAAAGAAAAGAAAAACAAAAGAAAAGAAAAGGATCCATTTGAGGGAGTTATGCTAAATAACATGAGCCAGAAAGAGAGACAATACATAGTATATGATGACATTTATATATGGAATCTCAAAAGATTGAAATATTAGAATCATATAATGAAAGGGTAGTTGTCATTGGTAGTTGGATAGGAAAAATAGGGAGATGTTGGACAAAAAGTGTAAACTTACAACTGAAAAATGCATAAAAATAGCAGACCTAATATGCATTCTGGTGTCTAATATATACTGTATATATTTTATACTGTATATATTTTGTATATATTTATACAATTGTATATATTTATATACTGTATGCTTGACATTTCCTATGAGAGTAGATTTTAGGTATCCTCATAAAAAAATAAGTAACATGTGCTGTGATAACTATGTTAGTTTCCTTGATTGTGGTAACAGTTTCACAAAGTAACAATATATCAACCATCACATTGTACATGTGGATTATATATTTTTTCTTTGTCAATTGGACCTTAATGAAGCTGAGAAAATCAATTGTCTAAGTATAAGTTATAAAAGCTAATAAAAGGTATTAATTTGTAATAGCAATAAAACCAGTAGCACAGGAATAAGTACATTTTTCATGATTGTATTTTGTGACCACAAAAGCCATATAAATATTCTGATGAAAACCATTTACACAAAAATGTTATAAGTAAGTATAGAGATGGGAATGCCACTAAATAATACATTTTTGCATTTAATAGTGTTATATTTCTCTCAAAATTTATACTGGGAAATGTGCACCACACATTTAGCCAGCCTATGGCACATCACTAGCACTTTGTTGAAGCCATTTGTTCCCTCTTATCATCATTCAGATATATAACATCTAAGTTTATTTTATGCATAGGTATTTTCACTTAACATTCTTTAGAATTCTTCCCTCAAATACATTTCAATATTTATCATTTTGTCATTAGTTTCTATTTCTTTGTAAGATACATGACACATTGTTTCTAATATTGGAATCTTAGATACAATTAATTTGGAAGTTACCCTAACTAAACTGATTAAATAATGAGTAAGACAGGGCATAGTCTGTATAGCAAGAAGAGAAACATTCTCTACAATTTAATGGCAAAGAAAGAGTTTAAGGGTTTATCTTCTCTGTTCTTTAAAGGCACATATTAACAAATGGCTTTCTCTTTAAGAGATAAGAGTAAGTTTGGTTATCATCACTTATTAATTGCAGCCATTGCTCTTTTCAGTAAAGATTCATTTACAACTAACACCATACATTTGTCTCTTAATTCATAGTTGTCAAGGCACAGGAAAGATTTATTATTTTCGGTTTTGCCAGAAACCAAAAAGTAACTTTTACATCTTTTCTTAAGTTTTAAATGACAATAGTACCACAAGGAAGGGAAGAATTGCCAGCATTAATTGGTAACCTACTTTGTTGTACAAGGAACTTTCATTATCCTTCCAAAAACCCAGTGAAAGAGTTTTTTAGTGTGAATGTAAAGAAAAGAAATGTATACTGCGCATTGGACACTTAAGATCTCACAGGTAATAGAACCTCGTCTTGTGATTGCAAAGCTATAATTTCCCGCAATATCTCACTGTCTACCCATGCCTTTGTGCCTGCAGCAGTACCATTGTGGTGTCTGATTCCTTCCGATCTCAGAAGCTAAGCAGGGTCAGGCCTGCTTAGTACTTGGATGGGAGAACACCTGGGAACACTAGATGCTGTAGGCTTGGGAGACAGAGCTGGCAACCCACTTCCAAAAAACAATGAGCCATTGAAAACCTTATGAACAGCAGAGAAGCATGACAATAACGTTTCACTTTTATATATGGTCACTATGAGTTGGACACTGACTCCACAGCACCTAACAACAAATCATGGTTTTAAGTAAATTTGTTAAAATTATTATTTCAAAAAATGAAAATTTAATGATCATTTATACGTATTAAATTATAGCATTATAGCTTGAATTAATTTGCCCCTATTGTAGTTCCTACACCTCCCATTAGTATCAGATAGTTTACTATTCTTTTCATACCAGGATTTTGGATTCTTGTGCTACGAGTGGAATCCTAAGAATGCAAGATAGGGGTACCTCATAGTAAATGTAATTTTAAAATATTTTAAGTTTTCAAAAGTAGAGAATGATGAGAAATAGATACTATTCCTTTAAGTTTAATAAAATTTGTATCCTCAACATTCATGACAAGCATCTCTTTTTGTCTCAAAAGTTTCATACTTTAAAAGATAAACTGTATGGTTTTTTGTTTGTTTGTTTTTGTTTTGTGGTACAGGGGCTTGAACCCAGGGCCTCACACTTGCATGCTTTGCAAGTGCTGCACCACTGAGCTGAACCTTCAACCCATTTTTTTTACTTTTTTGAGACACGGTCTTGCTAAATTATGCAGACTGTCTCGGGTCTCGAACTTGCAATCCTCTTGCTTCTGCCCCCTGAGTCATTGGGATTACAAGCATGAGCCACTACATCAGGTTGTGTGGTTATCTTGGCTATAAGTTTGCAGCAAGTGCTACAGAGCCATGGAGAATGACAGCAAAAACCTGACTGTGAATTAACAAAGGCTTTCTAAAAGGTAATACCAACTTTATTAACAGATGAAAAAAATCAAGATCAAGAAGGTTTATGTGGATCAACAGGATGGAAGAATAGGAAATCTCAGCCCCTGTTCCTCACAGAAACTCTGATTTTATAATATACAAGACAAAATATCTTTATTTGAGCATTTCTAGAATCATATTATGTAGGTTATTATGATATGGATCTGAAATATCTCCCAAAAGCTCTGTGTTGAAGTCTTTGTCCCTAGTACAGCAGTACAGAAATGAGACTTCTGGGAAATGATTGAATTACGAGGTCTCTGATCTCATCAATTGATGAACCAATGGATGAACCCATAATTTGATGGTCTAGTGGGAGGTAACAGAAACTTAGGAGGTGGGGGCTGGTTGAAGGGACTGGATCCTTGGGAGCTTCCTCTTGGGAGCAGTATCTTGTCCCTGCCAACTCTCCCACATCGTGCTTTCCAGGGACTGTGAGGTGAGTAGCTTTAATCCACCATGTGTTCCCTCCATGATTCTGTAAATTACCACAACACAGAAACAATGGAGCCAAGTGACCAGGGTCTGGAAACTCTGAAACCATGACTACAAATAATCTTTTCCTCCTTTAGGTTGATTTACTTAAATGGTCTTTGTCATGGTGACATAAAGCTCACTAACAAAAAGTTTTAGCACCCCAGGTGATCATGAAGCTGAGAACAGCCCTTTTCAAACAGCTAAGGTTAATGATGTCATTATAGGTACATCAGCTTCCCCATCAAGAGTGTACAGTCCAGAGATGGGAGAGAGACCTGCCTATAACTTCCCCTTTGAAAGACAAAGAGAGACTCAAGCATATGTCAAGTGTTCCAAATTCTCAAAACTATGCCTAGGAACGGCTGGGATTTAGCTTAGTTGGTAGAGCGCCGCTCTGCAGTCTCAGGTCCCGAGTTTGATTCCCAGCACCGCCAAAAACAGAGAAGGACATGGCAACCCACTCCCAAGGCAATCCTGAAAACAATCTTCCATTGAAAACCCTATGAGGATCGATATGAATCGGTCAGGACTCGATGGCACCTAACAACAACAACATGCGTAGGAAAGGGGCTGGGATTTAGCGCAGTTGGTAGAGCACTGCACTGCAGTCTCTGAGGTGCCGAGTTCAATTCCCAGCACCGCAAAAATGGGAGAAGGACCTGGCAATCCACGCCCAAGGCAATCCCGAAACAGTCAGCCATTGAAAACCCTGTGAGGGTCGCTATGAGTCGGATACCGACTCGACGGCACCTAACAACAACAACAAGATCCCTTAGGAAACAGTTTCTATGTCCATCGCGCATCACTCACAGCACTGGTGAAACTGGTCAAGGCCGGAAGCTGTGGGGCTTCTGAGAAGAAAATAAAATGTAGGTTGCTTAGTGTGGCCACCACAGCTTTGTCCAATTGGGAGATGCACAACGTTCGACTGCCCCTTGGGAGTGATGGAGAAGTATACACCCTGGCTCTAAATTCCTTGTTTATTTCTAAGAGTATCCCAAGACACTGATTGCTGTCTTGCTTTACTCTTCACTAAGAGACAGACAGACACAGAGAGGAGTGTGGAAACTTCCAAAGGATTCCAAGAGAAAGAGACCTGTGTGGTCTGACTGCAGCACAAATACGAGATACTGGGTTGTTATTTGTTGCTGTAGCAGAAAGCATGCAGAACCCCAGGAAACCACTAGTTGGAAGAGGAAATTACAAGTTCCTGAAAAATTGTAGTCAATAAACCTCTTTAATTGGGACTTCAAAATACAAATCCAGAGTTAGCACATATGAACAAAACATTTGAGAGGACCCATATTCTTTAGGAGTGTTGACTAATGATGCAATGATGTTTTTCCCTCTACAAAATTAATATATTCTTCTTCTTTTTTTAAATGAACGGACAGATATCAGGGGAAAATTTCAAAGAAGACAGATAAATATGATCCAAGTAAAGGACTAAAATAAACCTTCAGAATGTGGCCTCAATGAAATATGTATGAATTTAAATGTGAAAGAATTCAAAATTACAGTCATAAAGAGCCTCAACAAGCTCAGGAAAATCATTCATGAAAGTATGAATCTTAACAAAGCAATAGAAAATATAAATAAAAAGGAACAAGTTTTAGAGTTGAACATCATAACTCAATCACAAAGAAAGCTCATCGGAAATACAACATGTTTGATGAAATAGAAGAATCAGTCAATTCAAACAAAGACAATTTTAAATATCCCAAAGTAACAAAAAGGAAAAAGAATGAGGAAAAGTTAAATAACCTATAGAACATTGCCAAACCATTTAATATACATATTATGCAATTTTTAAAGGAGAAGAAAAAGAGAAAGATGCACAAAGTTTATTTTAAGAAACAGTAATGGGAGACTTCTAAAATCTGGGGTGTAAAATAGATACCTAATTTAAGAAGCCCAAAGGGCCTCAAATATGATAAATCAAAAAAGTCCCCAGTGAGATGCCTCATAATCAAAGTTAAAGAATTTTGAAAACACGAAAAGACATTATATACAAAGGAATGCTTGAAAGACTACCAGCAGATCTCAAGAAATAACTTCCAGGCAAGAGGGGGCTGATATAATAGAGACAAAAACAAAAATAACAACGTAGTTGTCGTTATTGTTAGGTGCTGTCCAGTTGTTATCCGACTCATAGTGACCCTAAGTACAACAGGCAAAACACTATCGTCAGTGCAGATTGATTTTTGGGAATGGGTCACAGGGTCCATCTCCCAAGCCTACAGCACCTGGTGTTCCCAGGAAGTCTCCCATCTAAGAACTGGTCAGGTCCCACACTGCTTACATCCAAGATCTGATGGAATAGGGTGTCACAGTGTTATGAGTGCAGGCAAATAGCAATAGCAACAACAAAAACTTCTTGACCAAAAATATTATATTTGATAATTGTTTTTTCAAAATATAAGCAGAGATAGGCATTTTTCCAGATTACCAAAGCTGTTAGAAGCCATCACCACTACACCTGCTTTGTAAGAAATTCTGTAGGGATATTTCAAGTTGAAATGCAACTTCATATCAAACTTAGTTTGAACTATCACCATTCATTAAAATCATACCACTGCATCTACCATGAAATCTCTTTATCAACCCTGTCATGTTATTTATTAATTAAAGGTAAAACTACAACACTGGTAAAATCTAATTCTCAAATTACACTGCACATGTGCCTGTGCACCTATATAAACAAATCACACTGTTAATTTATTAGAGAAACTATGTAAAGCAATGTAGTAAATTGGATTGGACACACACCCTCTTAAAACCATCCAACAGATTTCATTTAGATGCAGACAGAGCTGGAGTTGCCTTCACAGCAAGATTTGAGGCAAGTTTTCTGTGGAGATGACCTTTTAACCAGTGAAGAAATGAGGTAGCACTTGAAATCCATGCCTGCCTTTAAAACAGGGAAAAAGCACCCGAGCAGCATTCCCACAATCTCCACATTCTTGAAGTTTTTCTGCACAATCCACTTTGGTCCATCTCACTGCCCACTTGGTTTAGTAACTAATATAAAGCAAGTGTCTGGAGACATCTTTCTTTCTCCACAGTTACTTCAAAAAAGAGTGTGTAAGCAGAGTACCCAGGCATGCAGTCTCCTCCTCCATTGAGTCCAGCTGAGGCAACAGAAGTGTAGCTGTACATAGAGGTGAATGATCATGGGAGAATGATTTTATTCTCATTATCATCAAAAGGTTCTGTCATGTTCTCACTTTACAGAGGGAAACCATCTATGGAGCACTTTCCTTCTTAATGACTTAAGTTTCTGCTTGGCATACTTTCCAATGAGTATGTACAAATCATTATAATCCTTCTGCAGTATAATTTCACTGGGAATAAATTACCTGTTTGGTTCTTTTTTTTTTTTTCAACCATTCCTTAACCTTTAACTGTCCCACCTTCTGTTTTTGTGGCTTATACTGTTATAACTTCTTTTTTTATTTGGTATTGAAATCTCTCTCTTGACAGTGACTATGTGCCAAGATAGCCACTCTCTAGGAAATCTCTGACTAGATGAAAGTTATGTTTGTGTATCAGGTAAGATATGATACAGGAGGTGAACAGAGGTAAAATAGGGATTTGCTAATCACAGTTCCCAGAGTGGCGAGCAGGGCTAAGAGAAGTCTCATGGGAAGTCCAGACAAGGAGTGGGAGTTCAGCTACTGGTAAAGAGCAAGAAAGCTGGAGGGAAGAAGAGTAGGAGGTAGAGTGTTGTGGGAGTGCTATAGGACTATATCTATATTGAAGACCATAGACATCATCCCTTATGTTTTTCCTCCAGTGTTATAGGTTAGGTAGTTTAAAGAAGTGCTGAGTTTTATATTAGTGAAATGAGGAATAAATTAGCCATATCACAATCAACCACATGGAGTGGGCTAAACTAATGCAAAGATAAAGCAATATGACTGGGTTTCAACCATCTTGTGTCAGAACTAAACATGTACTCCATTACAGGAACTACATGAAGCACATTTATGACAAATGCATGTGCGTGTACAAACTCACAAATGTAGATGCAAATGCCCACATAGAAATACACATAAATGCTCCAAATGTGTGAACTTTCTAAGCAATCACTATTGAAATATATTTTCCTAATATATTGTCTCTCTTTTTGTCTAATAACATGGATATTATACCACTTTATATAGTCCTACAAATTCCTGCTCCACAGAGTAACACTACCATTTATCTAACAATCTCTAAAGAGCAAACTGCATGTCAGGACCTACTGCGTGGGATTTGTCTAGGCTCTTTTCCCCATTATTTAATAGAAATTTTTCATGTAATTTTTGTCATGCTTTTTGTTAACTCTTGTATTCTATTATCTTCATTAGCACCGCTACTCTATATACTCATAGCACTTCCTGATTCAAGTGAAATAAATTTATGAGTTATGTTGCAGAGAGATCACACTTTGGACTGAGAACACTTGATTAAGAAGTAAAATTTTACTTCCCTAGAAAGAATTGATGTTCTCAGAGTGTCATGGAGTACCCTATAGCTTACTCTAGACAATGTACTCAGCTAGAATGCTATGTTGGTGGATTAGGTGACCTTTTCACCACATTACATGCTGCAACAATGAGACTTCCACCCAAACTAGTTCAAACCTTTTAATCATTGCTGGGGTAGAGCTGGTATTCCCCAACTATGAATGCTGACTTAGAAGGAAGCATAACTGGAGGCCAGAGACTTTTGTGAACTGCTATTGACCATGTCGATAATGGGGTCAAGACTTCCCCCATCATGCAGTTTAAAAGTCCCACAGCTGAATGGGCAGTCTATCTTTTCATAGTTGTAATATCTGTTCCTGATATACTATTGTGCAATATCAAAGATGGTGGAACATTGTAATGCTTCTGCTACTATCTATGATTTTCCTGATAAACTTTATTTCAGCCAGCCTTATGTGGATTGTGTAGTATGGATTGCTGGTTCACTCATTTTCTTGTGCTTCATACTCTCAAACTCTAGTTTTTACAGACTATTACAGACTATTCTCAGAAAGTAAAAAATAAAGACATAAATTTAGATACTGTTTCATTTCTCCTATACCCAATTTTATAAACTATTATTGATACATGATAAAGTAAATGGCATTGTATCACAGAGTAGGAGAGTATCACGGCATATTTCAAACAATCCAACTAACTCACTCATCATTTTGGTCAAAAGGCATCCGATAACTTTCACAGGGTACCTTCTCTACACATCAAATGAATCCCTGAGGATATCACTGCTATTGGTTAAGAGAAACTGTTTTAAACAATGCCCTTTCTCTATGAGAATTATTATGATACCTGGCAGTGTATGGTAGCCATCAAATTTTATACTGTTGAGTATGATTTTATCACATTATAAAAGAATATTTGTCCTGAACATAGAACTCAATTTTTTCTTATAATGGACATTTTGCTTGGAAAGTTGGCCATCAATTTCTTTAAAGAGAATTATTGTTTCATATTCCTTTTGCACACTGTA
>VMDO01037908.1:0-13940 GCA_007922755.1 Pedetes capensis
GTCATAACCCATATTGAAGGCTATGATCTTTGATCTTCATCAGTAAATGTTTTAAATCCTCTTCACTTTCAGCAAGCAGAGTGGTGTCATCTGCATAATGCAGGTTGTTAATGAGTCTTCCTCCAATCCTGATGCCACATTCTTCCTCATAAAGTCCAGCTTCTCGGATTATTTGCTCAGCGTATAAATTGAAGAGATAGGGTGAAAGTATACAGCCCTGACGCACACCTTTCTCAACTTTAAACCAGGCAGTGTTTCCTTGTTCTATTCGAACAACTGCCTCCTGGTTCATGTACAGATTTCTCATGAGCACGATTAGGTGTTCTGGTATTCCCATTTTCCGAAGTGTTATCCATAATTTGTTATGCTCCACACAATCAAATGCTTTTGTGTAGTCAATAAAACATAATTAGACATCTTGCTGATATTCTCTACTTTCAGCTAATATCCACCTGACATCAGCAATGATGTCCCTAGTTCCCCATCCTCTTCTGAATCCCTCTTGATTTTCCGGTAATCCCCTGTCTATATACTGCTGCAGTCGCTTCTGAATGACCTTCACTAGAATTTTGCTGGTGTGCGATATTAATGATATTGTCCGATAGTTTGCACATTCAGTTGGATCCCCTTTTTTGGGAATAGGCACAAATATGGATCTCTTCCAGTCAGTTGGCCAAGTAGCTGTTTTCCAAATCTGTTGGTATAAACATGTTAACACCTCCAGTGCTGCATCTGTTTGTTGAAACATCTGTATTGGTATCCCATCAATTCCTGGAGCCTTGTGTTTCACCAATTCTTTCAAGGCGACTTCCACTTCGTCCATCAACGCCATTGGTTCCTCTTTGTATGCAACCTCTTGGAATGGTTGGTCATCTACCAATTCTTTCTTGGTTAATGACTCTGTGTATTCTTCCCATCTTCTTTTGATGTTTCCTGCATCATTTATCATTTTCCCTGTAAAATCTTTCACTACTGCCACACGAGGCTTGAATTTTTTCTTCACTTCCTTAAGCTTGAGAAGCACAGAGCATGTTCTTCCCTTTTGGTTTTCTGCCTCCAGCTCCTTGCACATGTCATTAAAATATTTGTTTTTGTCTTCCTGAGCTGCCTTCTGCTTAGCTCCTTAACTTCATCATGTCTTTCTTTTACTTTAGCTGCTTGACTTTTAAGGGCAAGTTTTACTGTCTCTTTTGGCAAGTAATTTGGCCTTTTCTTTTCTTCTTCTCTTTTTAAGAACTTCTGGCTTCCTTCTTGAATGATATCTTTTATGTCATGCCACAACTCTTCTGGTCTCCTATCATTTGTGTCTAATGCATTAAACCTATCTTTGAGGTGGTCTCTGAACTCAGGTGGGATATACTCAAGGTCATACCATGGCTCTCATATACTTGTTCTAATTTTCTTCAGCTTCAGTTTGAACTTGCATATGAGAAGTTGATGGTCTGATCCACAGTCAGCACCTGGTTTTGTTTTGGCATTTTGTACAGAGCTTTTCCATCGTCTCTTTCCACATATGTAGTCAATTTGATTCCTGTATGTTCCATCTGGTGAAGTCCATGTGTATAGTCTCCGTTTATGATGTTGAAAAAATGTATTTGCAATGAAAAGGTCATTGGTCTGACAAAATTCTGTCATGTGATCTCCAGCTTCATTTCTGTCACCAAGACCACATTTTCCAACTCCTGAGCCTTCTTCTTTATTTCCAACCTTTGCCTTCCAGTCACCAGTGATTATCAATATGCCTTGATTGCATGTTTGATCTATTTCAGATTGCAGAAGCTGATAGAAGTCTTCCCTTTCTTCATTTGTGGCTTCAGTGGTGGGTGCATAAATTTGAATAATAGTCATATTAACTGGCCTTCCTTGTAGGCATATGGATATTATTCTATCACTGACAACATTGTATTTCATGACAGATCTTGAAATGTCTTTTTTGATGATGAATGCAACCCCATTTCTCTTTAGTTTATCATTCCCAGCATAGTAGACCACATGATTTTCTGACTCAAAATGGCCTATGCCGGTCCATTTAAGCTCACTGATGCCTCGAATGTCAATGTTTATGCACTCAATTTCTCTTTTAACAATTTCTAATTTGACTAGATTCATACTACATACTATGTACATTCCATGTTCCAATTATTAATGGATGTTTACAGTTGTTTCTCCTCATTTTGAGTCATCCCACATCAGCAAGTTGAACACTGTGGAGCTTTACTCCATTTCCGTCATCACGGTAGACTCTACTTAGAGGAGGCAACTCTTCCCCAGTAGTCTTTTGAGTGCCTTCCAACCTGGGGGCCTCATTTTCCAGCACTATATCTGACAGTGTCTCTTTGCTATTCATAGGGTTTTCAATGGATAGTTGTTTCAGGAGTGGCTCGGTAGGTCCTACTCCCTAGTCTGTCTTAGTCTGGAAGCTCAGCTGAAAACCTGTCCACCATGGGTAACCTTGCTCATGTCTGAGGTTACAGTGGCAGAGCTCTCAGCCTCATCACAACACGCAAGCCCCCACAGTGCGGCAAACTGACAGACGTGTGGGGGCTCTGATGGTAAAATAATATAAGGATGCATATATAGAATAAGAAAAAGAGAAGGAGAATAGAAAGAGGGAAGATAGTAAAACAAGAAAGTAAGAAAATAGAAATAAAAACGAAAATAAAAAACCTCACGCATACATGCTCCCACCCATGTATAAAATCACTTGTAGTCAGGTGTGGTGGTATACACCTGCAATCCCAGTGGCTTTGGAGGCAGAGGCAGGAGGATCACAAGCCCAAGATCATAGGCAGCCTGTGCAACCCAGAGAGACCCTGTCTCAAAAAGCAAAAATATATGGGCTGTGGGCACAGCATGGTGGTCCAGCACCTACAAAGTGAATAGGCGCAAGACCCTTGTTTCAAACCCCCATACAAAATAACAAAAACAAATAAACAACAATAACAAAAAAAACCCCTGAGAAACAAAAAAATCAAAACAGAAACAGAAACAAAACCATGCATACACATTCACACACACATATAAAACATTTCTAATCAGGTGTGGTGGCGCACCCATGCAATCCCAGCAGCCTGGGGGCAGAGGCAGGAGGACCACAAGCCCAAGATCAGAGGCAACCTGTGCAACCCAGCAAGCCCCTGTCTCAAAAGGCAATAAAAATATGAGCTGGGGGCACAGCGTGGGGGTCCGGCACCTACAAAGCAAGCAGGCACAAGACCTTGGATTCAAATCCCCATACAAAAAGAAAAAGAAAAGAAAAAATCCTCGTATGTTCTTGCAAGTGGAATCTGCACTGTGGGCACCCAGTTCCACTGGGTGAAGTTGATACTGCAGAAAGCAGTGCTCCCTCCAGAACTCAGGATGGCAGTGTTTTCACACAATCTGCAGGAGCAGTCTGTCTTAGTCTATAGAGCTTTTGCCGATTATGTAGAAAATGGCAGATTGCCCCACAATGACCAAAGAGATGGTTCCAGGAAATATTCTGTGTCTATTGCATTGTTTGAGAAGCAGTGGAGCCTATGGGGTCTTCCCTGGGGTTCTCCCTGTCCCACGTAGTTTGGGCACCAATTCCCCAAATCAGAGATTTCCAGCCCAAAGCCTATAGCATGGAGGGAATATGGCTGCCATTGTGGATTTTTTTTTTTTTTTCTCTTCCTTTCTTTTTTATTGCAGGGCTTTCCGCCCACTTGGGAGACCACTTGGGAGGACCAAATCCTCTTGTGGGTGGGATGATATTCAACCCCCCCGGAAAGAGTCTGTGGTAGGTCTGCCATGCACGGTGATTGCGCTCGAAACTGTTCTTATTGTGTCTAATTGCCCTGCAAGACTCTGTCAAAAAGGAGCATTCTGTCCGCGTGGGGCTCAGCCGCCTCTGCAGACCTCACCTTTCTCCACAGTGCAGTGGGATGACTTAGGATCCCCTCTGGTGTGTCTGGGATCTAGGCATATATGTACCTGTATATCTGTGGAGATTGCGTCTGCATGACTGTCCCGCCACAACCGGAGGGAGGGAGCCGCTTTTCAGCTCTGGATGCATACCGCAGGCACTGGTTTCCCAGTTCCCTCCGCAATTACTCCCCATACCCTCGAGTATCTATTCTCGTGGATCTGATCCCTATTTTCTCGCGTGAGGGAACTACAACAGCCCAGCGTCTCAGGCTGTGGGTCATATGTCGCTAAAGATGGCAATTCCGTGTGCCACCTCAAACTGACTCACCTGAAATTTGCAGTTTGTGTCCCTTGGGCAGGGTGACAGTGTGATGTCAAGGTTGCATTCCGTGTTGCATCCGGCTCATGTGGGTGTGTGGGCGAAGTCCCCTCCGAGTCTCCAGGATTCTATCCTGCCGTCTGCGTGAAGACAAAACCAGAAAATATTATTCTGCATAGTTTAAGTTTGTTTTAAAAAGCTCAGATTTATATAATTTCATTAAGGAAAATTGCATATTATAAATATTTCCTGAGCATGTGAGAAAGGATTTATATTCTTTAAACATAGGTTTGAGAAACATATCTATTATTAAAGTTTGTTAAATATATTGTTCAAATCCCACTTATTTGATGAGACTTTGATTCACCTATTAACTGCATAGGGCTGGTGTTTAGCTCAGTTAGTAGAGCACAGCTCTGCAGTCTCTGAGGTCCTGAGTTCGATTCCCAGCACCACAAAAAAGGAAAAAGGACATAACAACCCACTCCAGAGGCAAACCCAAAACAATCAGCCATTGAAAACCCTATAAGGGTCACTATGAGTTGGACAGGACTCAAAGGCACCTAACAACAATAACATTACTGCATATGGGTGGGATTTAGTTCAGTTTGTTAAATATATTGTTCAAATCCCACTTATTTGATGAGATTTTGATTCACCTATTAACTGCATATGGGTGGGATTAAGTTCGATTCCCAGCACCGCAAAAATGGGAACAGGCCATGGCAATCCACTCCTGAGGCAATTCTGAAACAGCCATTGAAAATCCTATGAGGGTCACTATGAGTCGGACAGAATCGATGGCACCTAACAACAACAACAACAACATAAATGTGTACAAGTTAAAACTGTATCTTCATGGTGAATTAAATCTGTCATCATTATGTAGTAACCCCCTTTGTGTTCAATAACTTTCTTGTCTTAAAGTCTATTTTTTCTCTTAGAGTAGCATACATCTATACTATTTTTAGTATAACTTCTTTTGCCTTATATCTATATTATATGAATTATTTTACCCTAACACATTTAACATTTTGGTGCCTTCTTATTTTTAGTTGGGGGCTTATAAAGGACCTATAGCTAGAACTGAACTTTAAAAATTCAATGTGAAAATTTCTGTCTTATGAAGGAAACATTCATCCTACACACATTTACTGATACATTAGGCATGGTTATTTTATTGGTGTCTTGATGGTTATTGTTGTTTACTGTTGTTTGTTGTTTGTTTGTTTTTTTAAACTGAGTGTTGAATCCAGGACTTTGCACATGCTAGGCAAATGCTCCACCATTGAGCAGCGTCTCCAGCAAAGTCCCCATTTTTAAAACTTTAAGACAGGGTCTCACTAAATTGCACAGGCTGCATCTGGCCTCTAACCTGTGGTCCTCCTTCCTAAGCATTTGAGAGTATCTGGAATAACAGGTGTGAGCCATGGCACCTGGCTTCTTTCTTCTCTGTTTTAGAGGATTTTTCAGTTGGTGCGATTGTTGGTTAATTTTCCTGTTTATTTCCTTTTACCTATACATGTTTAAGTACTAGTTTATTTGTTTTCTTGTATGAGTCACAATTACAACTTTAGTGTGAGTGCCTACAGTTGTTAAAAACTGTAAGTATAATCAATATATTAGTTCTCTTATCAAATATCAAGTCTTTAGTATGGGTTATGCACTCCAACTTATCTATTTCTGTCTTATTTAATTCACCCAAAATTTTACATCAGAATTAGTATTTTACACAATTGACAGGTATGCATATATACACACACATTTACAAATTTATTTGATCACCATTTCTTCTTCTACATCAGACGTCCTTCTAGGATTTTTTTCCTTCTTTCTAAAATATGCACATCATTTGTAAATTCTCTTCATAAAGTTATGTTGAAGTAAACAGTTTTTACTTACACACTTACAAACTCAATTACTCATTTAAATACAAGCATGTTAAACTTTATCTAGGATTGAAGTTACATTGGAGAAGGAATTTTTACTATTAATTCTTTTTTCTTTTTTCTCTTTTTTTTTTTTTTTTTTTTTGGTACTGGGGGTTGAACCCAGGGCCTCGTGCTTGTATGCTCTGCAAGTGCTGGACCACTGAGCTGTACCCTCAGCCCATTTTTTACTTTTTTGAGACAGGGTCTCACTAAGTTACACAGACTGCCTCTGGTCTTCAACTTGAAATCTTCCTGCCTCCACCTCCCGAGCCACTGGGATTATAAGTGTGCGCCACGGCGCCCGGCTTTATTATTAATTTTTTAAAGAATAACCAATCAGTCATAGAGCTGGAAGCTCTATACATATGTCGACTCTTTCTAAGATTCATTGGTTTTAAATGATTTAAGGCAGGAAAGTCTGAGGCCAAAAGCCAAGGTGAAGGATGATGAGAATATAAAACTGAGTATTTTCCCAATATGATACTATCTATAACTTTAATACCTTTATTCAACTTTTGTTCTCACATCAAAATTAAGAAACGTGTGATTTATTAAGGTGTTATGCAAATATAATGTGATTACTAAGGTTGTTACAATAAGCTAATTTGGGGTGTTTTTAAATGTTATTTCTTTTAAAGCTCAGTAATTAGAAATCATTTTCTATCTTTAAATGATTTACAGTTATAAATATTTAATAACTTTTCTATATAACTATTATGTTTGTGTACACAGAAATATATACATGTATAAAATTTCAAGAAGAAACAATACGCTGGATAATAGCCATGCTAATGAGCCAAGCAATGCTAAATGAGAAACTCTTGCCTACAAAGTTACCTATGAAAAATGATAATGGAATACAAGTTAACATTCTCTGCCCTGAGTCTCTTTCTTTCTCTGAAAAACTTAGACTTACTCTTGACACAGCTCATTTATCTAAAAAATCCTGAGCATGTAGTAAGTCTGGCAATGACTAACTAGAATTCTATTAGGAATTACATGGGGTTTTTATAGTTAACGATATCCCTCTTCTAGGACTGTAAGTAAGTGGTCAAAATCTCTCATAGATCCCAGAGAAACTCCTCCCAAACTCTAAAACAAAATGGATAAGGCAAATTGCTCTGCCATAGAGGAAGTTGAAGTCATTGAATCGTTCCATTGAACAATAGCTAAAGTTTTTAAACAGTGAACAACATGAAACAACGACAAAATAAAAACTCTGTTACATGAGCCAAAGAATACTTTGAAGAGTATGAAGTAACCAGTGATTGACATTTTTATAATTATCAGACCAAAGAATACCTCCTCTATAAATCAATTTTACTCCTAGATGATTAGTTTATTTTGCATTTTCTAAAGTAAAATCAAGCTCTGTCTTTGAATTGGCACAAGGCAATTTGATTTAGCACAGAGTCCTTTGGGTGTTAAATTGCCTATCTTATCTCTATTCCAACATAATGTTATTCTGACCATGTGTCACAGTGACATGGAGATGAAAAACAGAAGGTATCACATTCTACACATGTCAGATCTAATGACATATTCAACTGCTGACTTATGTATCATTATCATTCCAAGATGTTACTGTGTTCTACAAATATCAATTCTAGGTAGAAAAATAAAACACATCATCTGTGTTGCATCAAGTCTCTGATGTATCACATTCTTCAGAAAAACCAAATTATGTATTTTTCTGTATAACACTTTGAATTCTATGATAATTTATGCCCAAATTTTTGGTATAACTTTTAAAATATCTCTTCCATAAGCAAATTCCTTATTATAACATTAGAATATTTTAGGACTAAATTGACCTTAATGATGATCTTGTCCAACTTTATATTGTAGATGGGAAAACTAGGGTCTGTAAACATTAATATGATTTGACCAAGGTAAGAAAGTCACATGGTGACTAAATCAGAAAAAACATCCCAATCTTCTGATTTGCTCTTTTTCCCTCTCTCTCTCTCTTGCAGTATTGAGGAGTTGAACCCAGCACCTTGCACATGCTAGGCAACAGCTCTGTCAGTGGTCTGCATCCTCATCCTCTTTTTTATTTTTTATCTTGAGGCAGCATCTGGCTACATTACACAGGCTGCCTCTGGCCTAGGACCTGTGGTGCTTCTGCCTCCACTTGCCCAGTTGTTGAGATTACAGGCATGTGTTAAGGTGCCCAGCACAATCTTCTGATTTTTCACGTGAGAATTTTAATGGAAATGACTGGATGATAAATAAGGACTTCTTTGTTCTCCTATTTAAATAAGAGTAAAGAAAGTGAACAATATTGTTACATTGCAAGAGAAAATTCTGTGGAACGTAAAAGTGTTTCATTTTATTCTAGGCTCTATTTTGACCTTTTGATATTATAACTTGATGACAAAATAAAATTATCTTTACTATAAAAGTGAAAAGCAGTTGTTTAGCAGAGTGAGAAAAGCAGCCAAGAGAACAGCCTGATGAACTTCATGGCAGATTGCAATCAGAAACATTCACTGTAGACAAGGCAGTTACCTTAAAATACAAACTCCAAGCCAGTTGATTACTGTTATAGTTTGGTCTCTGACATGATGATTAGCAATACTTTTCCTAAAATATTTTCTCAAAAGTTAAATGAGTAAAATATGTGCATGTAATTAGTAGCACATTGTGTGCTGAGATGGACTGGGCTGCATTGTGGTTATGTAATTATTTCTTTAATGTGTAAGCTATCATTTAAAAATTTACAATTTAAGTTGATTAGTGGTTTGGGAAATGTGAAAAAATATAGAATCTGAAAAGAACATGCAGAATTAATCATAGACATTAAAAATTCTATGTTACTTCTATCCCTACATAATGGTCATTGAAAATTAGCTACTTCAGGAAAATGTCTTTAACAATATACCAATGTCACCAACTACCAAAATAGAAAAGAGGGAGATAATGTTAAAAGTTTCTTAAGTGATAGTATGAAAATACAGAATATACTAATACTAGGAAATCTAATTCATTACTAAATGACACTAAAACAGAACATATATTGGTGGATGACATAAAGTCATTTCTAGGCAATGTCATCTACTATAGCTGTCTGCTTGATAGTTTTGGTAAAAATTTACTGTGCTGGATTGGGAGCAATTTTCCTAATCCCATCTTTGTCCCTAAACAATACATGAAAGTGATACCACTAAATAATAACTAAATTTCATGAATAGAGTGAGAGGTATATCCAGGAAGAGCTGCTGAATTTCAATAGCCATTAACATGTCTCTGTTACCTGCAGAGAATATGTTTGCAAGAAATAACATCAGTGTGAAAACAGTTTTCCTAAAATGAAAATTAAAATTCATTTCCATTTCATATCTAAGGGATTTTGCAATTCAAAGCATCCTGCATTCATCTTTAGACATTTATGCTCTGTTCACTCTTATTTTTACTTCTACCAACACTGCCAAGTACCAGACGCTGTTAAGTTTATTAAAACGGTGATTCACAAATGTCATCTTTTCTTATCACTAAGGAGAATATCATGTCTTTTCTCACAAGTGATAAAATAACATCTTAACCTCTAAACATCTCTCCTCAAGATCTTTTGTACTTTGATGGAACATTTTTATAGATATCTTTCTGAGTTTCATTTGGGGGAAAATTTATTGATAATTCTGTCTTTGTTTTTAAATATGCATTTAAAATGAATATTTAGAAAATATTCGAAAGACCTGCTTAGCTTCCTCATGTTTAAGAAAAGTGGAAAGGACAGAGTATAAAATGTCAAAAATGAACATGACACCTATTTTGCAGTCTAGTGTTTTAGGCTGACACATGTCAACATGAGTCATTTGCTGGCTTTTCAAATACTGTAGCAGAATGTTAGATCAAACAGGTCTTGATTAGTTCTAGAACCATTTATTTACCACTCTTATGCTGCTCAATCAAAAATGTTTCAAAATAAACTCCAGGCTGTAAACACCCCTGAGGATTTATAAATTTAAAGAAATTCACAAGTCATTGTTTTCTTTGAAATCTAGGAAAAAGGGACTAAGATTAGGCTCTGAACCAGGAATTTTCTGTCATCCCTTCATTTATACCAAATGTAGTGTTTGTGCATGCAAATCATGGATTGCTGGATGTGTTTTAGAGATATACATTCAACTCATTAAGGCAAAAAGGATTAAGGAAAGACTACTCTCTTCTAAACAAATCCAACATTGCTCTGCTATTTTACTCAGCCCCATATCTCACTGCAATATTTTGTGTTCAGTATTGTTAAGAACTAAACATTTTCAAAGCTTAAAACTTGGCATATATATCCTGACTCCAAAAATGAGAATTTCTATTACACTAGAACGTACACGGGAGATAGTAGTAAGAAATGAGATGAGAAAGGTAGTCAGCATTGTAAGCCATGGTAAAATGATCCACTTTATCTCCATTTGAAAAATTTTAAATGTGGGAGCAACATCAGATTTGCCTTTTTAGAAAGCCATTCTACTTTCAGTATAAAACAAGGATTTGCAGAGATCAAGTTTATTGGCAAGGAAATAAGTTAAGCAAATGTGATTATAAGAAAAGAAGTGATGCTTGGGTTGTTGTTGTTGTTGTTGTTAGGTGCCATCGAGTCGGTATCCGACTCATAGCGACCCTCTGTTCAACAGGGGAAACACTATTGTCAGTGCTTCTCTGCTGTTCATAGGGTTTTCAATGGCAGATTGATTTTTGGGAGGGGGTTGCCAGGTCCTTCTCCCAAGCCTACAGCTTCTGGTGTTCCCAGGTGGTCTCCCTCCAGGTACTAACCAGGCCCAACCCTGCTTAGCTTCAGAGATCTGACAGGATCGGATGCCACAGGGCTACCACTGCAGGATGCTTGGGTAGATTAATGAATATCACCAAGTGATCAAGTTGTTCCTGCGTACCAGTGTGGTGGCACCTGCTAGCTTGGCTTGGCACATTTCCATAGATTAAAACAGTTTAAGATGATGACCCTAAATGGATTTGGACACTCACTCTTAAAGCAAAAGTAAGATAGCATGATTTCAGCTCCCTGTGACCTTAGCCCCACAAAATGACACAGAACTTGAAAGACCAGGTGACACACAATTAGAGCATTACCTTGATGTAGAGAAGCCATCTCTAGAATACAGTTAAGTAGTGTTTTCATATTGTGCACCTGTATCTTAAGTTGGAGGTAGTGGCAGTGAGAAGTGGGAGGTCCCATGCCACCATCAGGGATGTGATGAAAGAGAAAAACTGCTTTGCAGCAGCCTCTTCCTAGACAGGGAGCCTGCCACAAGGCAGAGAGGTGGTTGACAAACAGTTTTGTGACAGCTCTTCACATGATTGTCTATCTTACTATCTCATAGGGAAGATCACAAGATGTTTGCTAGGACTTGTGTCAGACTAAAAAAGAACAAGAATGAAAAAACAATCCAATTAGAAACTGTGCAAAAGGCATGACAGACATTTAATCAAAGAGGACAAACATATGGTGAATAGACACATGAGAAGATGTTTAACATCATTAGCCATTGGGAAAATACAAATTAAAACCACAATGAGATATAATTATATATCTGTCAGACTAGCTAAAATTAAAAATGCATTAATTTATTAGAAAAGCCTAACAATTATAAGTGTGTCTGCACCTAATAATAGCTTTAAAATAAATAGAGCAAAGTTTTGCCAAAGTGTAAGTGTAAGGGTAAGGAAGTGAAATAGAGAAAGTGCCATTACAGTGAGAGATTTTAACATCTCTACTTTAGTAATTGATAGAATTACATATAAACATATATTTACTATGCAGACCATATGAACAAATATTTTCTAAATTCCTCTTTTGGCTAACTCTAACCAGAAACATAGAGAGAAAAAAATTTGGAGAAATGTTGAGTTTCAACCAAATGTCACACTACAAAATTTCATAATTTCCAAGATGGTTGCTAAGAACAGAAAATAACCAATCTTTCTGCTGTTGTACATTTTCCTGGAAGCCATATATATTTTATCTAATGTCAAGATATCTTTGGGGAGAAAGGAAGAATAATTTATTTACTGGTTTTCATCAATCATTGCCTAAATAATTGTTCTTCAGATACACTGGTAGTCTTCATTATAGCTAACTCCACAATACACAATGAGGTCTCCAATTGTGTGACAGCATGATTATTTTTATTCTTCCAAGAGGTAACAGGAGTTAAATAACTTTCAGGGATCGCTCCAAGATATAGGCCATCCACAAACCTTGAAGAAACTTAAGGCCAGAGGGGCCCTATTGTTGTCATTGACCTTGAGACCTTAATCCAGTCTCAACCCTTCCACATCTTCTCATTCCAGATTTTCTAATCTTAGCCAAGCTGGTACTGGATGCCTCCTTAAAAAACATGGCAGAGACATTTATCTTAGTGCAATAACTAGAAATTAATTAGTTAAATTGTTCTTGCTGGACCAAAGTTTTTGCAAGTGCCGATTTGTCATTATTATTGAAGATAAAAGCACCAAGAACCCCATGACTTCCAGAAGTAGTCACCCTATCCATTGTGAAGTAGCAGCCTAAAGTTTTCAGGGTAACCAAGTTTGATTACTCAAACCCCTATTTATTTCTTCTGCTCATTTGACTACTAATAGGAAAAGTTCAAAGTGGCTAAGTGGTTGATGTAGCTTCAATTGCAGTAGAACACTCTTTGTGTCCCTGGAAGAAATGTCCCAACCTGGAAACTGGGATCTCTAATGTGGCTATTGTTGTGCAAATTCTGTAGGTAAAACACTTGAAATGATGGTAAGAAGGGCTGACCATACTTCTTGTCCTTGATTTTCTGACTTCTGTACTTTAACTATTAGGAACACTGTATCATATTGAGGCAACTGGTACACACCTCTACCACATCTTAAAAGATAGCATCCTAACTCACCAGCTAATCACCCCAAGTTGGCATAGTAGCTAAAGTTGTAACAGACTATTCAGCTGTTTTAGTAGCACAACTACTACTGGGATGATGGTGATATAGTAGGACTCCAAAGGATCTGTTTTTTTTTTTTATTTTCCTTCCTTTTCTTTCTTTCTTCTTTCTTTTTTTTTTTATTTCTTTCTTTCATTTTTTTTTTTTTGCAGTACTGTGGGGTTCAACCCAGTATGCTAAGCAAGTGTTCTACCACTGAGATGTACCTTAAATCCCTTTTGTTATTTTTAATTTTGAGACAAGGTCTCACTAATCACACAGGTGGCTTCTGTCTTCAAACTCATGATCCTCTTGCCTCAGCCTTTTGACTCACCAGGATTACAGGTGTATCCCATAGCACCCAGCAAATGCATATTTCTTGATCACCAATTCCACAAAGAATTGATGTTATTAATAGAATTTTCTAGAAAAATATGGGCAATTGAAGACTCTGGAGACTATACCATGTTAGAAAGTGGGACTTTGAACATAAACCTGGAAGCAAGACAGTAAGAAAATTTTTTTCTGCCATATGAAAATGAATTGCTGGTAATTGAGAAGAATGTATTCATTGGGTAAATAATTATACATTAAGTACCAAAAATTTTGTGCATATTTTCTATTAAAATGCTGCACTTGAAACAAACTTCTAGATTATTTTTTAACTTAGTACAGCACATAGCAACCTATGAAAAGCAATATATAAAACAAGTTCCAGAATTAGAGCAATATCATAATGCACTACTATAATTTCTGAATTTCAATGAAAACATTTGTTTTAAAGTCAAAACCAAGACAAAGGTAACTGACACCACTAATATCACATAACCTTGTTCTGGAATTATGAGCCAACAAATTTTTTTTCCTGGGGTTAAACCTAGGGCTTCATAT
>VMDO01037909.1:0-13940 GCA_007922755.1 Pedetes capensis
AATAAAGTTAGAATTTAATGTGAGCTATACATGTCTTCTACTAGGACTATTTTACAGTCTATAAAATATTAAAATTTTAAATAGTTTTGCTATTTCTGTTTTCCTCAAGACAAGACTATAGAATAAAGAACTCCAGAGCCTATTTTTATTTAATTGTAAAATATTAATATATTTTGAAATGTACCCTTTGAGATACAGTTAAAGACAAAGGTATTAAATATTTTAAAAGAGATTCTAGAGCCCATTGTGGATAAAATAAAAAATAAAATAATAAATAACATGGACAATAAATCAAAATAGACACTTTTCAAAAATAGACAAATAGCCCAAAGGTATATGTAAAAAATTACAAAATACCACTAATCATCATACAAACGTAAAGCAAAACCACAGGAAGATATAACCTCACCCCCTAAGAATGGCTACTGCCAAAAAAAAAAAAAAAAAAAAAAGGTGAGTGGTGGCAAGTATGTGTAGAAAGGGTCCCCTGCACCCCACTGGTGGGAATGTAAATCAGCACAGCCATTACAGAAAACAGCATGAAGATTCCCCAAAATATTAAAAGTAGAATTACGTATGATATAGCAATCTCACTACTGGGTTTATATCCAAAGGAAACCAAACTAATGTGCTGAAAATACATGAGCACCTAATGTTCATTTCTGGATGAATCACGATACCCAAGAAGTGAAAACAACTTAAATGTCTATCAATTGGTAAGACAATAAAGAACATGTGGTGCTGGTATATTACAGAATACTATTTAACCATAAAAAAGAATCAAGATGCGTGCAATGGTCCATCCCTATAGTCCCAATCACTCAGTAGGCAGAGGCAGGAGAATTGCAAGTTCAAGGCCAGAGGCTGTCTGCGTAACTTAGGGAGATCCCAGGTCAAGATAAAAAATAACAAAAGGATCTGGGAGTGTAGCTCAGTGGGAAAGCACTTGCAAAGTATGTGCAAGGCCCTGAGTTCCACACTCAAGTACCAAACGACAACCAAAAGTTTCAAATTCTGTCATTTAGAACATCACAGATGGAAGTAGAGATCACCATGTTAAATGAAATAAACTAGGTGCAGAAAGATAAGTACCACATGATCTCGCCCATATGAAGAATTTTAAATAGTTGATGTCATAGAGGTTGAGGGTAGAATGACAGTTATCAGAAGTTGGAGAGAGTAGGCAGGAGAGTAGGGTAAGGCTCTGACAGGTGTCAGGTTATAGTTAGAGGTACAGTAGGACGTTCTGCTATCTGGTAAGGTTGCTACAAATAACAAATAATTCTATATTTTAAAAACCTAGAAGAAAAGATTTTAAAACTTTTCACCATAAAAAATAACAAAAGTTTGAGGACATCGATATTTTTAAGCTGGTTTAAACATTATACGATGTATTCATGTATTGAATATCATATGACACCTCATTAATATGTGCAATATTTATATTTTGATATATCAGTTAAAATAATTTTAATAAAAGTTAAAATATAAAATAATCATATAAAAGGAACTTCATTTTAAGAATTATGATAGTGTTGGTTTGTTCATCTTGAATAAGCAAATTATTGTTGTTGTTATTAGGTGCTGTTGAGTCAGACCCAACTCATAGAGATCTATATAAAACAGAATGAAAAACTCCCCAACACTGTGCTGTGCCTGGCACTATTTCATTCTCTGCTATTCATAGGGTTTTCAATGGCTGATTGTTTGGGGATTGTTTCTGGAGTGGGCTTCCAGGTCCTTTGTCCATTTTTGCAGTGCTAGGGATTGAACCCAGGGCCTCAGGGAGTGCAGAGCAGCACTCTACCAACTGAGCTAAACCCCAGCACAGAAAAACTATAACTTCAAACATTTTATCTATAATTATATGCTACTTTGTTTGTCCATTTGGTGGATTATTTTACGCTTCTCGCATCAGGCATTATGGTCAGGTAGTCTAAATAATTTACTATCTAAACCTAGATATTTTGACAGTAAAAGGAGAGGCTACTAACAATTATTCTGGCATATCAGACAGAAACGAGAACAGTTCTAAGTAAAACACACTGCAGGGTCACCTTATTTACAGTCTATATGTTAAAACTGATAAGAAGTTAGTCACGTTAGTTTTTCTCCTAATAAAATCATTACCAAATCCCTATAATGAGTGTAACTTGGTGTTAAAGATGGAGATTCTTAAGACCTAATCTATTTCTTCTTCTGCTAGGTACCAAAACCCTGTTAAATATAGTATCTGACTTGTTGCAGATTATAGAGTAGATGAAGCTTAGTACCATAAAAATATGAGTGATAAATCAAGGTGGCCAATATATTCATAAAATGATTAGAACATGAAATCATTGCTCCGAAGTTTAAAGAAATTCATACTCAACATGCTCCTGTCTTTAGTTGGTTTACAATATAACAATTTTATGGACACTTCAACTTTCAACACTTGTAAATAGATATGTGTCAAATTTTATGTATTTCTTTTAAAATTATGATCTGCAATTCAGTTATAGAAACTTATTTTCATTCACTTTGAAACAATTCAATCATTAATCTACTCCTCCACCAAAGTTTTATAAGCATGTTTTTATGCAAGACCCTATGTTAGATGCTGTAATTACAGGTCAATATAACACAGTCTTGTGTTGTTGAGCAAGCCATGCACAGGACATGTAAAAGCAAGTCAATAATCAACAAAGGAAATGAGGAATCCTGCAATACAATTACAGATGGCCACTGTTGAAGGACTGCTAGAGGCTGCTTGGTTTCTTCTCAGCATTCACTTTACCAGACTAACTACTTTCATTGGTTTCTTTTAAAAATGTATTTATTCATCCTTCTCTTTGGTTCCCAACAGCTACTACACAGATTAGAGTGATGACACCATGATCTTCAGGTTCCTCTGCATGTTGGGAAAATGTTGTCTGGAGCCCAAGGGATCCTAGGTGTTTTTCCTATATTATCACTGATAAAAATAAAAGAGTTTAGAATATGTTTTCAGAGAAAAATCTGGCATTAGTCTCTACAGAAATTTGCCTTTCAATTTCCTATATATTGATATGTCAGATTTATAGAAACTTCGTGATAGTTTTCAGGAAGACAAGAGATAAATCACATGTGTATTGTATGGCAAGAATCATAAAAGTCTATATCTATTCATGCTTCTAAATGGTAAAGCCTAAAATTAGCTCTTTTCATGTACTCTTTGTTGTTTTGATTTTTTAAAATTTTAAAATAATTATAGATTCACAGTAAGTTGGAAAGCATAATACAGAGAAGGCCTTGTGCCCTTTTTGGGTACCTCTACTGGTAACATCTTGTATAACTGTAGTACACTATCACAGCCAGGAAGTTTAGGTTAGTAGAATCCAGAGATATTATATAAATAATATTACATATCTTAACACTTGATTTACATGCACTCATATATGTGTGCACTGACTGTATTTAGTTCTATGCAATTGTTCTACATGCATGTATTTACATAAATCAAGATACAGAACTATTATATTGCTTCACTCATTCCTCTTTCTACCTTTTCATAGTTAGTATTGTTTCTTCTCTTTCCTTAACATTCGCTAACTGCTAGTGAGGTAGATATTGTTGTTGTTGTTGTTAGGTGCTGTCGAGTCGGTATCCGACTCATAGCGACCCTCACAGGGTTTTCAATGGCTGACTGTTTCAGGATTGCGTTGGGAGTGGATTGCCAGGCCCTTCTCCCATTTTTGTGGTGCTGGGAATTGAACTCGGGACCTCAGAGACTGCAGCGCAGCGCTCTACCAACTGAGCTAAATCCCAGCCCGAGGTAGATATTAGAGATAAAATAACAGAGCAGATATATAATTAACAATTTATAGTCTAATCTCTAAAGTCACACTGCTTGATTCCTTAACCTGGCTTTACTACTTCCTGTCCATGTGACATCGACCTTAATTTCCTTAAATATCATTTTCCTCACTTTAATGTGAGTATATAATAGCATAATATTTCATGGTGTTATGATAATTAAGTATAACAATCCACCATGATGATATAAAGTATTGTTATGAATGACATTTCTCCTTGCATGGTTTGCAATCTAGTTGAGAATAAGGTTAACAAGGTATTATAAAGCAGTGTAACAATTTGCAAGAGATTGCCATGGCAAAACCTATGAAAGAATCTAACCTACACGTGGAAAAAAGAAATTGAAAAACAGACTGTTGTAGGAAATAATTTAAAAAAAATAAGATTTTAAAGATGAAGAAAAACAGATTAGGAAGATGAAGTATTTTTCAAGGAGAAGAGAGGCTAGAAGTAAGGAACAAGTCTTTTAGAAAACTGTTGGTAGGTGATAGGATGACATGGCCGCAACTCATCGGGAGGGAAGAAACTTTCAGGATATGCTAAGGAGTCTAATTTTCTTCCTGACAACAATGGAAGGAATTAAAGAGAATAAGGTGATTAGATCAGATAGATTTGCATTTCAGGAAAACATCATCTTGGCTGTAGCACAAAGAAAAGGTAGGAGAATTATACATTATCTTCCATGAAGTGATTACTAATAAATGAATAATTTTTGGTTAAAATTATTCTTCTTAAAGAGGGTGGCTATCCTAACTGAACTTGAAGTTAAAATCTGATCTTGTGATTTTGTAAAAATATTACTAACAAGACATAAAAAAATCTGTGCTAAACATAGCTAGTTTAGAAAAGTCCAAAAGCCAAAAGGCCACAGAGAGTAAAATAACTTTTTAATGAACCAGATCCTTCCATTTGTATCACATAAGAACAAATATAAATAGTAGTTTCAAATACTTATGGCACTTTCACCATCAAGTACAGTAATTAATCCTGCTAAGTTTTACTTTCCTTGTTAGATCCTCCTCAGCAATAGGTAATATTTTCTCATATATAACTTTCTTTCTCTACCTATGTATCTTTGCTTATATAATACATAGATATATAATCTATATATTTTTAATATGCATATCATTATCTCTATTGATGCACTGAGAAATACATGAGAAAAAAGAGATGGTGTTATATCCTTATGTTTACCTCTCTGCATGCGTATGAACATGTACTACACCCATTCTTATGAATCTAAAAGGCCTAAGTATCGCTTTGTTCTGGAGAAGTTCACCTGGAAGGTGGTACACTTAGAGATAAACAGTACACTTCCTTAAAGGGTTGTACTTTGTGTTAACATTTGCTTCCAAGTTACTCATCAAGTGGTCCATAAGGGAAGAAAAAATTAAGGCAGCAGCAGGCTTGGAAACCAGGATAGCTTCCCATTAGTCCCATGATACCATTCTCACAGTACAGATTGTTCTAATTTGTTGAAGCTCCTGGATCCAGGGAAGACCTGCACAATGGTCACAGAAACTGCTGGCAAAACCCAGTGACATGAACAGTGGAGACTGGACTCCTGACAAGCTCAACTCTCAACTTCTTCCATTGCCTACCACCAAGACTCACTAATTCAATTCAGCTTCTTCTTGTTCCTTTAATGAGCCAGGGAATGGAAGTGACCTCCTCTCCACCCGCCAAGGAGGCCTTGCAAGAGCAGAATACTCGTGCTGGCTCTTTGCCATTACCACCATTCTCCCACTCGAAATCCAATGAAAAAAACAAAAGGTATGTGTGAAAGCCTGAACTTGAGAAAGCATGTTAGGTGTTGATTCCCCTCTGCTTTGGATTATTTGTTCCAGGATTCTGGACTGATTCTGCAAAATGAGTAATGAGTGTGTTTTCATGGCAAAAAATAAATGTAACTGAATAAAAACACTTGAGGTAGATATTTAGAAGTGATATGTAAAAACAAGCACATAGAGTACAGTGCCAAATGAAAACATGGAATTATGTTTGCATAAAAGGCCACCAGAGGAAAATTGCCTCGTGAAGATTCTTCAGCTGGCAAAAAGCTTGTTTTGAACACCACAAAGTGAAATAATATTTCAAATACATATCTTTTGAAAATGGAATTCACATTCCATATACTTACAATTGACTTTTATTATTCTATTGTAAAAATGTAGAAAATAATTCAGGGCACATTTTATTTTGTTGTTATTCTGACATATTCAGCAAAATTTGGAAATTAAATGAAATTGAACATCTATACTTAACCAAGGGCTGGGATTTAGCTCAGTGGGTAGAGCACTGCGCTGCAGTCTCTGAGGCCCCGAGTTCAATTCCCAACACCGCAAAAATGGGAGCAGGGCCTGGCAATCCACTCCCAAGGCAATCCCGAAGCACTCAGCCATTGAAAACCCTATGAGGGTCGCTATGAGTCGGATACCGACTTGATGGTACACAATAACAACAACAATACTTAACCAAACATTATATAAATTATTAATTTATATAAAGGATCTTTATTCTAAAATATATTTGTAGAAAGCACACTTTCTTTTACTTCATCTGATTAATCAAATTTTAGGTGATGCTTTTTCAAGCCATTTGTTGTTGTTAGGCACTGTCAGGTTGGGTCTGACTCATAGCAGCCTGGGTACAAGAGAATGAAACATTCCTGACACTGCCAGGCACTGGATCATTTTTATGTTTAAGCCCATTGCTGCAGATACTGTGTCAATCCATCTACTTGAAGGTCTTCCTTTTTTTCATTGACCTGCCACTCTCCCAAACATCATGTCCTTCTCCAGGGATTGGTCCCTCCGGACAACATGTACAAAATGTATAAGACACAGTCTAGCCATTTTTGCTTCCAACAAGCACTCTTGTTGCACTTCTTCTAGGACAGATCTGTTGAGGGTTTTTTTTGCAGTCCATGGTATATTCAATATTCATCTCCAGCATAATTCAAAGGCATCAATTCTCTTATCTCCCTTATTCAGTACCCAGGTTTCACAACCATATGATGTGACTCAAAATATCATGGCATGAGTCAGGCACATCTTTGTCTTCAATTTGACATTTTTACTTTTCAAAATTTTAGAGAGGTCTACTGCAACAGCTTTTCCCTATGCAACACATCTTTTGATTTCCCGACTGCTGCTTCTGTGGATGTTGATTGTAGAACCAAGTAAAGCAAAATCGTGGGTAACATCAATCTTTTCTCTGTCATCAAATTGCATACTGACCCAGTTGTAAGGATTTTAGTTTTGTTGATATTGAGGCACAATCCATACTGAAGGCTGTGCTCTCTGATCTTCATCAGTAAATGTTTCAAATCCTCTTCATTTTCAACAAGCAGAGTTGTGTCATCTGCATAACCCAGGTTGTTAATGAGTCCTCTGCCAATCATGATGCTGCTTTTCAGATTATTTGCTTGGCATAGAGATTGAAGAGGTATGAAAGGATACAGCCCTGACATATAACTTTCTTGACTTTACACCAGACAATGCAGACAATGTTTCCTTGTTCTGTTAAAAAACAACTGCCTCCTTTTGCACGTACAGATTCCTCATTAGTACAATTAAGTCCTTTGGTATTCCCATTCTTTACAATGTTATCCATAATTTGTTATGATCTACACAGTCAAATGTCTTTGCATAATCAATAAAACACAGATAGAGCATCTTTCTAGGATTCCCTGCTTTTGGCTAATATCCATCTGACATCAGTAATGGTGTCCCTGGTTTCATGCCCTCTTCTGAATTTGGCTTGATTTTCCAGCAGGCACTGTCTATATACTGCTCTAGTCACTTTTGAATAATCTTTAGAAAAATTTTACTTGCATGTGATATTAATATTCAAGCAATTATTTAACAAATGTCTATTAGTCTCAGCATAAAATTATGAATGATTATCAAATATAAGATCAATATTACTTTTCCATGATAAAAGTACTTTTAAATGCTTTTGTTTTTACTATTTGATGGTAGAATAAAAATAAAAATTTCAGTAATTTTTCTGTCCTTTTTTTGGTATTTTTTTCTCTCTTTTCCTATGCCAGTTAGTCTTATTTCCTGGTTTGCATTTGTATGACTTTATTCTTGTTTTATTTTTTGCTATCTTCTTCTTTGGTTTTCTCCTGTTCTGACTGATGGTACCTGTGAGCATCATGATTCTGGACAAAAGTCTTTGAGATAGGACTCTCTGGTTCCCAAGTTCCCTGGAATCTAATTGGCTTTGAAACCTGCCAATTTTGGGGGCTCCAAACTTGCACTGACATTCTAATCCCAGTCCTCCTCTTGTCCCTGGGCACACATCTGTGTACTTGTGTGTCAAACTCAGGAGAAGTTAACATCTCCAATGCTGGAAATCTGTCTCATCCATTTGAATTCCCATTATCTGGCAGAGTACCTTTCAAATAACAGATAATAAATAGTTGCTAAGTAACATGTTAGAAGGAATGTTTGAGTGCATGGAAGGCACAGTGGTATGATTATGATTAATTGGATAGATACTTGGCTAAATTATACTGCTTATTCTTTGAGAAAATAAAAAGTACTTTCATTTGTAAGGGTAGTTTTTGAGAATCTGGTTTATTATATCGTTGGTTCATTAAAACCACAGGATCCTCCAGATGCAAGACACTCAGACAGATTCAGAGAATACAACACAGGTTTAACAGCATACTAAAAGAAGCCAAGTATTGAGAAAGAAATTTAATATGGTATTTACATATTATAGTGGGTGTGATTTTAAGTTACTTTTTACTTACCCCAACCAAAGCATATGGGAGAAAGATGAGACCAGAGGTATTGAGGCCCTAGCCTTAGGTTCTCTTTTCATAAATGAGAGCTTTTCAAGCAAAGTTCACCTGTCCCCAAACTCAGAACATCCAGACACTTTCCACTGCACATTGCTCCGTGTAGGAAGAACACTAAGCCTCAAGTCACAAACCTGGGTTTGAGTTCAGGTTTTGCGATACAGAATGTGCCTATTTTCAAACATTCTGACAGTTATGAGTCTCAGTTTTCTTATATGTGAAGTCTTAAATAATATGATCTACCTCTCAGCATTCATATGAGGACTAAGAAAATATTGGTGCATGTACCTCCTACATATTAGTTGCTTAGTAATGTCACTGATCTTTGAAGGTTGTAGGTCACTTTGAAGGTCACTGATCTTGAAAATGTAAAATGCAATAGTAGGTATGGATGATAACCCCCATTCACTCTGCCTTTACTCTTGTACATGGAGTAATATACACAAAGTGCCTCTATCATTGCAGGATTATAGAATCTTATTCCATGTGTTTATGAGGTTTTGAGGCCTTTTCTCAGTGTTTACCTATAGTTATAGCAGCCTAAGGTATAAACCTGCCAGCCTAGACAATTAGCAATAAAGACAACAATCTCATCTGGAATTCTGCTGCCTGGTCAAATAGAGATGTTAGAACAATGATGGGGAAAGTTAACAGATTCTTTCTTTGTAGTGAAGAATATATATAACTCCTTCCACCTTTTTTAACTGCTTGGGTTGATTACACTATACATAAATCATGAAAGAGTTGAAATTGGCTGATTCACAGCTACTGAATAGGGCTCCTAATTTAAATACAGTTTTACTTTAAAAGAAACTAAACACAAGCCCATTTTCCTCCATTTATTCTCAAGCATAGACTCTGCTGCCAGCATAAAGAGAAAATTCAAACTGACTTTTATTTTACATTTACCTTTTCTAAACTGCCACATAAATACAATAAACATTGATTAGTTCTATGCCTTTAGTAAGATTTATCTCCCTGAGGCAACCTGATAAATTACAGCTGCATAATATTTTATTCAGATGAATTTTATCTTCTTTGGGGATCTCCAAGCGCTGGTGGGTCTGAACAGCTTATGGAGTGTGCCTGTCGCTGGCTATACTACTGAAATGCAATACACTGCAGCTGGGTGCTCTGTTGATGCGGTTCTGGTGGGTCAGAGGCCCCTGTGGTAAGAACTACTGCAAATACAAAGAGCGGTGTTCCATGTCCCACTGTGGATGGCAAGGGAAGGTTCAAGTCGCATTCCTGGTGTGTCAAGGTACAGCAGCCGCTCTGGGAAAATGACAAGCTGCAAAGGCTTTGCTGATATCTTGAAAACAGAGATTTGAAATACTCTGCATCACCCTAAAAAAGCAGTGAGGAGCCTTAATTTTCAGTCAGTCACCAGTACCTTCAATGCAGAGGACCACAAAGGCTTGACCGCATCAATGAGCCGTTCCACTCGCGAGCTGTGCATGCTGCACACTGGCGCACTTTCTTTTCCCCGATCATCTCTGGGTGCAAGGCCCTGCTGATTCTCCACACTCTCTCAAACATGGGCACTGCATTTCCAAAACCACTGCTTGCCCAGTCCCTGCTGTCCAGGTACCCCGTGGCAGCCACTCCGACCTGGTCTTATGCCCTGTAAAACTTACAGAAAATCATCTGTTTAGGTACTCTGTCTCCACACTCACATGGTCGCTGGTGCTTCTTTTCAGCTCTTCACTGGAATTAAGCTTTGTTTTGCCTACTCATAGCATAGCATGTGCCTCTGTCTCCTCTCACAGATTCATCCACCTCTTGAAGTGACTGCTCCACTTCTTGTATGGGAGTTTTATTCCTACACCAAATTTTACACTACATTTTTTTTCAGTCCTTGAATCTATCCATAGTCATGTCTGGGAAAATGAACTGTGTTCTTGGATCTAACGGCACCTTCCTCCATAAATTCAGTGCTCGAATCTTGTGGTTACTCATCATGTTGTCTATGTCTCGGAGTGGTCCTAAACCTTGGTGTGGACTGAGAATCTGTATTTGAGTGAGAGATTATACCAGCTGCAAAGGATAGGATGCCTCAGGGCCACAGTCAGGCCACCACGTTAATGACATTTTCCCATTGGTAGAGGAAAGAAACCATTAACAACAGCCCCCCAGTCTTCATACTGTAGTGTTAGTTGGACAGAAGGAACTTGATATTTGTTTAATGCTTCCATATATCAGATATCACGCTCAAGTTCTTGGACTACAGAAGAGGACTTCCTGAACTCTATATTTACTGTCTTCATAGAGTCCAGTATCCAATTTTCAACCTCTTTATTTCTATTACAAAGTAAAATTTACCCATTATATCTGCTATTTTCTGTCAGCTTGTCATGCTGTGGGGGCTTGTGTGTTGCTATGATGATAAAAGCTAATGTCACTAGTATTTCATACAACAGCAGAGCCACTCATAGTGTGTAGGGCACTGTCTAGAGAGGCAGTTTGCCCTAGGGCCTATCTAGGCTCCCTTGGAGGACTGAGGCTTGTTCCCCAGGTAGTCACCTTTGCCCTACATCCTGGAACTCAGGGTCATCGAGCTCCCTAAGATGGCTCTCCCTTGCCTCTGGCCCCTTGACACCGATTGGCTGTTTCCAAACCCCAGAACGGCTCCTGATTGGACCGTTCTGGAACCATCCCTGATTGGCTACTTCTACAAAACCAAATTTGAATATCCCCTCTGATTGGCCAAAACCCATATGGGGTAACTGCCTCTGATTGGTCCCTGGCAAGCCCCAGAAGAGTATATAAGGGTGGTACATGGAGCAGTCTGGGTCCATTCCATCTACTGGGACAGACAAGGAAGAAATAAAGAGCTGTTGGAGCAGAGTACTCGGAGTCTTCATTGGGAAGAAAAGAAGCAAGGAGCTGCTGTGGGGAGAAGCCTCTGAGCTTGCCTTTTTCAAGGCTTCTCAGAGCAGCCGTGGGCATAAGCCTCTTTTCCGTGCAGCATAGCTCCTGGGTGCCCAGCTCCCCCTCACCAGAAGATGGGTCTTTGGCTGCTGGTTCCTGCTCACGGCCAGAGCGAGTCCAGCAGCAGGGCGATGCCCCACAATAGTGGACACATTTCAGCTCAGATTCCAGATGAAAACAGACTAGGGAGAAAAACCTGGCAGCTCACTTCAGAAACAATTAGCCATTGAAAATCCTATGAAGAGCAGAGAACCATTGTCAAATATAGTGCTGGAAAATGAGCCCCCTAGTCTGGAAAACATTCAAAAGATGACTAGAGAAGAGTTCCCTTCACAAAGAAGATGGGAATGGAGTAAAGCCCCTGGATCCTCCTTTTGCTGATGTGGCACAAATCAAAGTGAGAAGAAACATAGTGACTGCAACAATGGGCTCAAACATAAAAAGACTGTGTGCATGGCAAAGTATTGGGTAGTATTTCCTCTGTTGTACATACAGTTGCTGTGAGTGGAACCTGACTCCAATGCACCTAACGAGAATGACCACACCTTTTAAATATATCATGGAGATGATAAGATAACTTGTGAATCACTACATATAGTGCCTGGTATATAGTACATGGGGAGTAATTGTTAACTATTTTTACTTTCATCTTCCAGCAAACCTAAAAAAAAGAAAATGGCACTCAGAAAAATTAAGGTAAATGTGAGACTCAGTAAAATTGCCCTTGTGCCAAAGTCAAAAATCAACAGCAACATTACAAGTAATAAACAGTGGAGGCAGAACATTTTTTTCCCCTGTCTTTTCAAAGTCTGTGTTCTTTCTAGTATAATCTCCTACCTGATCTAGACATCACCGGGACAATAAATCTGAAGTACACATGTCTTGTCTCAATAATCCAAATTTTGTAAATGAATGGCCTTGAAAATCTGTCCCCATTTCTTCCTGCTGCACAGCTAGAATGAACAAAGAAGTATCAGCCAATTCCTATTTTCTCTCCCATTTCGCCATCAATCGATTCCTATTTTTCTCTTTGCATCTCCTGAAATTCCAAATGCTTTACCCTCCATGGGAAACAGTAGTTATAATATTAAGCACAAGCTGTGGCCTCATGAAAGGAAAAGGAACCTGACAGGTGGGGCTGTTGATCTGCACAGGTCTCACCTGGGATCAGACATCCTTAGTCCAGGGCTCACCCTTTCCAGTCTGTGTATCCCCAGCTTTCCTGTATTCTGTTGGTATTCTCTTCTTAATATATAAGGGCAGGTTCTCTATTCTGTGCCATTCCAGGTAAATGAGTAACAAAATGTCCACTTGAATGTTCCGTAGGTAATCACCCATCCCACAACCAATGAAGGTCTCTTTTGTCCTCATTCTGTTGCTAGGTTCCCGCTCATACATCTCACTGCTGAAACATGCCTGCCACACGATGCTTATCACGACATCTTTCATGGCTACTGATCATTTGATACCTGTGGTATCACTGCACAGGGAACAGAAAGCTTTGACATGAGGCAGAATTTGATCTGAAATTTAGTTTGGTCTTCTATAAGGCTTGACTGAGTAAATCACACATGTTACTTAATTGTATAAATATGAGACAAAGATAATTTTATGATCCCCTTAAAGTTGAGAGGATTACATACATCTGTGACATATTACACACATGTAGCACCTGCTGCTGTTGGGTGCTGTCAAGTCGGATCCCAGCCATAGTGACCCTAAGTACAATAGAACAAAACACTCTCAACACTGCTGTTCACACCATCTTTTTTGTTTGAGTTCATTCTTGCAGCCACTATGTTTCTTCTCATTCTGATTGTGCCACATCGCAAAAGTTGGTCCCAGGACCTTTACTCCATTTCCTATCATTAAAGTGGATTCTACTTTGAGGAGGCAACTCTTTCCAAGTTATTTCTTGAGTGCATTCCAGCCTGGGGGAGCTTTTTTGGGGCATTATATCTGATAGTCCCCCACATGTCTGTCAGTTTGCCACATTGTGGGGGCTTGTGTGTTGTGATGAGACTGAGAGCTCTGCCACTGGTACCTCACATATGAGCAAGGATACCCATGGTGGACACGTTTTCAGCTGGGCTTCCAGACTAAGACAGACTAGGGAGTAGGACATGGCAAACCACTCCTGAAACAACTAGCCATTGAAAACCGTATGGATAGCAAAGAAACACTGTCAGATATAGTGCCAGAAAATGAGCCCCCCAGGTTGGAAGGCACTCAAAAGACTACTGGGGAAGAGTTGCCTCCTCCAAGTAGAGTCTACCATGATGACGGAAATGGAGTGAGGCCCCAGGGACCCCCATTTGCTGATGTGGCATGACTCAAACTGAGGTGAAACAACTGTAAATAT
>VMDO01037910.1:0-13940 GCA_007922755.1 Pedetes capensis
ATGCAAAAGGTTTTCAGTTTAATCCTCTATCACCAAAAAAAAAAAAAAAAAGAAGAGACTTTTGTTCAACATTTAAAAACCCCTCGTTTGTACCTTCAAGGGGGAATACTACTAAATTATACCAAAATAACCAGCTGGATGTGGTGGAGCAGACCTACAATCCCAGCACTTGGGAGGCTGAGGCAGGAAGATCACAAGTTCAAGACCAGCCTGGGCAACATATTGAGACCTGTCTCAAAAAGTACATTTATAGCTGGGGGCAGTGGCTCACACCTATAATCCCAGTGACTCGGGAAGGGAAGCAGAGACAGGAGGATTGCAAGTTTGAGGACAGAGGCAGCCTGTGAAACTTAAGACTCTGTCTCAAAATAAAAAGTAAAAAATGGGCTGGGGGTGCAGCTCAGAGGTAGAGCACTTATAAAAGCATGTGTGAGGCCCTGGGTTCAATCCCCTAGTACCACCAAAAAAATAAATAAATATACCCCCACCCCACAAGTCAGGTTGAGTCTGACTCATAGTAACCCTATCCTCCCATGCGTCTGTCAGCTTGTCATGCTGTGGGGGCTCCTGTGTTGCTGGGATGCTGAAAGCTATGCCATAGGTATTTCATATACCAGCAGGGCCACCCACGATGGACAGGTTTCAGCTAAGTTTCCAGACTAAGACAAACTGAGGAAAAGGACCCAGCAGCCCACTCTCAAAACAATTAGCCATTGAATAGCAGAGAATCACTATCAAATACAGTACCAGAAAATGAGCCCCTAGGCTGGAGGGCATTCAAGAAACAACTGGGAAAGCGTTTCCTCCTCAAAGCAGAGTTGACCTTACTGATGGGAATGCAGTAAAGCCCCTAGGACCTCCATTTGCTGATGTGGCATGACTCAAAATGAGAAGAAACATAGTGACTGCAACAATGGGCTCAAAACATAAAAAGATCATGTGCATGGCACAGTGTTGGGTAATGTTTCATACTATAGTACATAGAATCACTATGAGTCAGCTCCAACTTGACAGCACACACATATATTTGCATATATATATTTATGTGTGGGCTGGGATTTAGCTCAGTTGGTAGAGCACTGCACTGTAGTCTCTGAGGTCCCGAGTTCAATTTCCAACACCACAAAAATGGGAGAAGGACCTGGCATTCCACTCCCAAGGCAATCCCGGAACAGTATGCCACTGAAAACCCTATAAGGGTCGCTATGAGTTGGATACCGACTCGAAGGCACCTAACAACAACAACATGTATTTATGTATGTACACACATACGTATATCAATAGGCCTAAGATTACCCTAGAGGTTTAATACATCTTATAAACTTCAAAATTAATAACACATACTCCAAAGAAAGGGGAAAGTGCTACAGCTTACAAGAATAAAAATTACATCCACTGCATTTTTTTTTTTTTTTTGAGACAAGGTCTCACTATGTTCTACAGACTGGCCTTGAACTCACTATCCTTTCTTTAGCCTTCCAAGTGCTAGGATTACAAAGGGTATGCCACTAAACCCAGCCTTTGATCTGCTCTTCTTTTTCTAGTAAACACAAGCACATCTTTCCCTTCTCTCAGGCCTGCCATCTTCTCTATCTAAGGTAACTTTCCCTCTGCATTCTTAAAATATTTTATATAATTTTTATACTACTACCATTTAACAGGGCTGGGGTTTAGCTCAGTGGGTAGAGCGCTGCGCTGCAGTCTCTGAGGCCCCGAGTTCAATTCCCAGCACCGCAAAAATAGGAGAAGGGCCTGGCAGTCCACTCCCAAGGCAATCCCGAAGCACTCAGCCATTGAAAACCCTATGCGGAGCTGGGCGTGGTGGCGCACACCTGTAATCCCAGGGGCTTGGGAGGCGAAGGCGGAGGTGGAGGCAGGAGGATCGCAAGTTCAAGACCAGAGGCGGTCTGCGTAATTTAGCAAGACCCTGTGTCAAAAAAGTAAAAAACTGGGCTGGGGATGCAGCTCAGTGGTCCAGCACTTGCACAGCATGCAGGCGCAAGGCCCTGGGTTCAACCTCCAGTACCGGGAAAAAAAAAAAAAAACTATGCGGGTCACTATGAGTCGGATACCAACTCCATGGCACCAAACGACAACAATAACAACCATTTAACAGTGGGAAGGCAGTATTATATATAAGAAAAGGGAAAGTCACAAAGACAAAATAAGTTTTCTGAGGTCTATCAGTTAGGGATCAGTCAGTACCAGCACTGTAACAGACATTTTATTTTATTTTATTTATTTACCTATTGGCTGTTGTATTAGCCAGCTTGTGCATTGCTGTGGCAAAATACTGACAGAAACAAACTTACTGGAAGAATGATTTACTGGGGCTCATGGTTTAGAGGATTTTAGTCCACAGAGGCAAAGCATGTGGCAGGGGCAGTGGCAGCAAACTTCATGGAATGGCATCACTCAGCAGAGAGAGATTACTGGAACTGGGGGTCCAGGTGAAACCTCCAAAGGCCTGCCCACAGTGACCTATTTCCACAAAGCTAGGTCCCACAGCCTCCCAGGACAGCACCACCACCTGGAGACAAAGCACTAAACACAGAACCTTTGGGAGATGTTTTAGGTTCCAATCCTAACACCTGCCTACGATCTAAACCCAATTTCCTATCTATGGTGCATCCCATACTGTTTAAACCTTGGTTGGAAACATAAGTCCTTTGGTCCCTGTGCCAAAAGCTAAAATGGGCCATTTTCTCTCATATTTTTCTGTTTTCTAGCATCTAGGGCACAAATGTGATTTATGTTCAGCCAAGTCAGAGTCACACCTAAAATTTAAGATTTCGAATCTAGAAAAACATTTAAGGGATTGGAGGTGAGACTCAATGGTAGAGCACTTGCCTAGAATGTGCAAGGCCCTGAGTTCCATCCCCAGCAACAAAACAAACAAGGCAAGGCATTTAAATATAATTCATGAAGGAGATGGTAGTACATATTCAGAAAGGGCAGTGGCAATGATCCTAACTATTCCATTCCTGTGGCCTGACCCTGGCTGCGTCTGCAGCCTACTCCTCCTTGGCTCCTGCCTGTCTCCCCAAGCTAGCTTTCCAACTTTCCCATTCATTCTTACAACTTCCTAATACACTTTCTTTAAGTAACTTTTCTTCTTAAGGAAACTAGAATCAACTTGTACTGTTTGCAACCAATAGACCTAACTAGAACAAGAGCCAAGACTGGAACAGAATTTTCTTTAAACTTCTAAGGTAGTAACCTATAAAGTATAACAAATTACATTCATGTGAAGATGTCTACACTCAATTTATAGTTTAGAAAAAAACGTCTAATTCTGCAAAGTCACATATATATCTAGTATCATAATTACATCTAAGAGAATTACATTCTTAAAGTAGAAAACAATGCTTTCTGACAATTTCCTATGTTCATTCAACATGCATTCCCTAAGCTGTGAGATACGTTATAGGCTTTAAACACAAAGATATATATCATATATATGATAAATCATCTGCCCTTGTAAGTTTTCGAACAACTAGGAAAAAAAGCCCACCCAGAAACTTGTACACATTTAAGAACATAGGCTGAGCATGCCTGCAGTCCCAGATACTCAGGAGGCTAAGATAGGAAGATCATCTGAGCCCACAAATTGGAGGTCAGCCTAAACAATATAGCAAGAACTTGTCCCCCTAAAGACCCAAACAACAACAACCAACCACAACCCCACAAAAATTATACGATAAAATCCCATATCCTGCCAGGCATGGTAGCACATGCCTATAATCCCAGCATTTGGGAGGCTGAGGTAGGATAACCCTGAGTTTGAGGCCTACCTGAACTACATAGCTAGTTCCAAACCAGCCTAGATTACATAGTGAGTCCCTGTCTCAAACAAAACAAAATACCAGTATCCATGGCAGGGGTCAAGGGTAAGCACCAGGGGACCTAAAAGAGGAAGCCCATCAGTCCCTGTGGTGAAGAGAAAAAGAAAGTGGGAATTAGGAAAAGCTTTATTTTCTTACTATACTTGTGGATGCTAGGCTACCACTGAGTAAAGTCCCACACCCAGGAAAGGCTTTATAAAGTAAAACTGAGTCAACTTTGGAATAGAAGGTGTTCACTGAATGAAACAACTGGGAAATGGGACAGGGATAAATTTAGGATACGAGCACAAAGAAAACACACAGAAGCTTTCTGAAAGAGCACAGAATATATGAAAACTAAAGAATTTGCCATGAGTAGGGAAAAGGGCCTGGCAATCCACTCCCAAGGCAATCCCAAAACAGTCAGCCATTGAAAACCCTATGAGGAGCTGGGCGTGGTGGCGCATGTCTGTAATCCCAGCTGCTTGGGAGGCGGAGCCAGGATTGCAAGTTCGAGACCAGAGGAAGTCTATGTAATTTAGCGAGACCCTGTGTCAGGAAGTAAGGAAAAAATATAAAAGGGCTGGGGTTGCAGCTCAGTGGTCCAGCACTTGCAAAGCATGCAGGCGTGAGGCCCTGGGATCAACCCCCAGTACCACAAAAAAGAAAAAAAAAAAAAAAAGAAAGAAAGAAAGAAAAAAGAAAAAAGAAAACCCTATGAGGGTCGCTATGAGTCGGATACCAACGCGACAGCGCCTAACAACAGGTCATAACGTGTAAGAGGGATTGCTAACTCAGCAAAAGCAAGCAGCAGTCAGCATTCAGTGTGCCCTGTATGGAATGGGACACTAGTTTAGGCTTTGTCTGACAGACCAGTCTATAGTCATACCACCCTTATGTCCAACCTCATATCTCAGAAGCTGAACAGGGGCGGGCCTGGTAGTACTTGGATGGGAGACCGTCTGGGAGCACCAGGTGTTGTAGGCTTTAGAGGACCTGGCAACAAACTCCCAAAACAATCAGCCATTGAAAACCCTATGAATAGCAGACAAGCACTGATATAGTGCCCAGCATGGCACAGTGTCCGGTAGTATTGCATTCTGTTGTACATAGGGTTGCTATGAGTCAGACCCCACTCAACAGCACCTAACAACTGATATGCCCAGAATTATTTTAACCATGCCCATGAATGGCATCTAAGAATACTCTGTGCTTGAACATTTTTTTTTTTTCTGGCGAGAAAATCACTTTGTTTCTTTCATTAGATACTCAAACTAGATCATAATCTAAAATAGGTTAAAAAGTGCTGTAAAACACCATAAGGAACTACTGACAAGTTTTAAACAAAAGAAGAATATTAAACTGTATTTTAGAATACCATCCTAGAGGCAGTATGGAAGATAGAATGCAGAATGCAAACTGAAGACAATGTAGGAAAATATTTAAAAATCTAAACAAAAGATGAAGTCATGAACCAGTGTATAGCAGTGGAAACTTGAGGGGGAAGACAGGAAAAAGGTCAAGAATTCAAAGATCTGTCATTGATTCAGTGATCACTACTTAATGAGTGAATAAGCCAGAAGCTGTATGGGAAGTGGTGCTGTAACTTTATCTCAAATGAGGTAACATAGCATGGGCTGGTTCCAGGAAGGATATCAAGTTCACTTTGGGGTATACTGAATTTCAAGTACCCATGGGTCATCTAGGTGGCAAAGTGCAACAGACAGATCTTAAAACTCAGTAAGAAGTCTAGAGATACAAAGCTATACTCTGCAAATCCAAGTCAACAAAATTACCTAAAAATGAATGAAAAACAGTGATTTCCAATGGGAAGGGAGTGTAAAAATGGTGGGGAAAGGAGGAGGACAGTTGAAAAGCATACTCACTATTGTGCTGGGAAAAAGCTAAGTATCTTGTTTTTCCTCACACCTCGGTCAACACAGAAGACTTCTGACACCAGATGTGGGAATCAGCCCCTCTCCCACCCACCAAGCATTCAGTTCTACAGCAGAGGGTACCATCTGGAGACTCTCTAATCCAACTCAACTTTGAAATTATCTGCCTCGGGATAGCAACAGATCTCCCAGGTTGAGCTTCAGTCTCAAGACTGTCAAAATGACCACCTATAAATGAAGAGTCCCACAACCCCCTCCCTTGAGTTTGATTAATTCCCCTTAACAGCTCACAGAACTCAGGGATGCCATTACCTACATTTACTGCTTTACTATAAAGGATACTGTAAAGAATACAAATACAGATGCACACAAGCATGAGATATAAGGGAAAGAGCGTGGTGTTTCCTTGCCCTCTAAGCACCCAGCTCCTCCAAGAACCCCAGGTATTCAGCTAACCAGCAGCCCTCCAAATGCTATCCTTTTGAGTTTTTATGGAGATGGCATTGCAGAGGTATCACTGAAGCACAGACAACCATGCAAAAATATGACTGGAGAAAGAGTATGCTCTAAAACTAGTAGTCTACAGGCAAGTGTGGTGGCACATGCCTGTAATCTCAGCACTAAAAAGGCTGAGTCAGAAAGACTGACATAACTTCAAGGCTAGCCTGGTCTTCATAGCAAGTCCCAGGCCTGCTTGGGCTACACAGCAAGATCCTGTTTTAAAAAAAAAAATGCTGGAGCAGTGGTTCACACCTGTAATCCCAGTAGCTCAGGAAACAGAGGCAGGAGGATCATTGAAAACAACCTGCCTAATTTAGCAAGACCCTGTCGCAAGATAAGGGATAAAAAATGGGTTAGGGGTGCAGCTCAGCAGTAGAACACTTGCAAACCATTTGCAAGGATCTGGGTTCATGCCCTAAGTACAAAAAAAAAATTAAAATTAAAAATTAATTTTAGCTAGTAGCCTGGTTAAGGAAATCCAACAAGGCCTATCACTTCAAATTCTTCTTAGCCTCTTTGTGCAGCATTCTGTCTACCTAAGTATGAGAAAGACTCCTTGAGGATGAGGAGGGATCTACCGGACAAGAGTAGGTCACAGAATTTCTTTTTTTTTTTTTTTTACAGGGAGAAGCAAGCAAGTTTAATGTAAAAGAAAGACAGCAATTTACTGCTTTTCATACTTTGTTCAAAGAAGGTGTGGATAAAAAAGAAAATAAAATAGCTTTGTAGTCAAATTCTAGTTCAAGCACTGTCCGCTCATCCAGTCCTACCTCCAAGCTTTAAAAAAGTCACTATGATTTTCAGAACTAGTATATGTTACCAACATTCACATGTACAGTTCAGTTTCATCTGCTAAATTCCTCAGGCCAAAAGGAATTCTAATGAGATGATGATGTTGTTAGATGCCATCAAGTAACACCCGACTCATACCCTATGTACAACAGATGAAACACCACCTGACACTGTGTCATGCCCAGCACTCAGTGCTTCTCTGCTATTCATAGGGTTTTCAAAGGCTGATTGTCTAGGAGTGGGCTGCCAGGTCCTTCTGAGAAACCAAGCCTACAGCATCGGTCACAGAATTTCTTTATGGCTGGGTCCAAGTATAAAGACAGGGAAAATTAAAGTTCTTATTAAGACCTTACTTGGGGAGGGAGTTATAATCCAGGACCATGCTTGAAAGCCCAACTACATATATCACAATATCACACACAGCTGCATACTTGGAAAAGGAAATCACCTATTGTTTTCAGAATATAAGCTACAAAAAGTGAAGTTCAGGAACTAGGCACAGTGGTGCATGTCTGTAGTCCAAGCAACTCAGAGGTAGGAGGATTCCACACTTGAGGACAGAGGCAGCCTGCGTAATTTAGCAGGACACTGTCTCAAGATAAAACATTTAAAAAGGCACTCAGGGAAGTGGGGCACAGTGGCTCATGCCTGTAATCCCAGCAACTCGGGAAGTGGAGGCAGGAGGATCACAAATTCAAGAGGAGAAGCAGTCTGCGTAATTTAGTGAGACAGTGTCTCAAAATAAAAAGTAAAAAAAATGGTCTGGGGGTACAGCTTAGTGGCAGAGCACTTGCTCAGCATGTGCAAGGCCCTAGTTTCAACTCCCCAGCAGTACTTCAAAAGAAAAAATAAAGTCACTGGATTTGGGAGGCACTCATGATTTTTTTTGAGGGGAAAACGAGGTGGGATTGAGAGAGGGTCTCGCTTCGTAGTCTAGGCTGGCCTCAAGCTGGCTATGTTCCTGCCTCCACCTGGCTCCCACCCAAGACCTTTGACAGAACAGTTTTGTTTGATAAAAGCAATAGCAGTCAGCAGGTATCTGAAGAATGAATAGCAAGTACAGAAGTAGAATGCAATTTCACCTATTCTTTCAAAGAAAAAAGTTTGATTTTAAGAGAAGAAAATAATGGAAACTGAAGAGACAAATGGTTGGATGGGTTCATTGGGTTTTTTTTTTTTTTTTTCGGTTTTGTACACACTGAAAGACACTTAAGCATGTTCACACTCAGTTAAAAAAGGACCAAATAAGGAGATCAAATACAGAGCAAGGAGTAAATTATGAAGTAGCGTTCTGAAGGAGAGAATTAATGAGATCAACAATTTAAGCTTTAAAAAGTTTCTGTATTTCTTTGGTGACAGGAATAAAGAAGTACTTGCATTGTAAAAAATGCTTTAAATAAAAAAATTAAAGATAGGTATGGTGTTTCACCACCGAAGTCCCAGCTACTTGGAAAGCTGAGGCAGGATTCCTTGAGCAAGAAGCTCAGAGTCAGCCTGGCAACACAGAGGCCTGCCTCTTAAAAAAATCATGTTCTCTAACTTGTTGTATTTAAATTTCTTGTATTTATCAAGAATCCGTATCACTAAAGACATTTTACCAGACGCCACAGATAAAGCATAGTTCATCAGGACTCTGTATTTCATTTTTAACATAATACTCTTCAATTTTTCTTAAAAAACCCAATTGTCTAATTACAAATGCAAGCTTCACCATGGAATTTCTAATTTTCTATCTTCCATATGTGGGAGTGGCTCAGAGGTGAGGCTGTTGGTAAAAAGACCCTCAGCATTTTCTTAGCTGTTTATTAGAGACTCTTTGATCTAAAATAAGCAGCTACAACTTGTGAGAGCCCTCAGGTTGGTGAGGACTCTGCAGAGTCCTGAGGCAGTGCAGGGGCTGCAAAAACAAAAACAAAACAAAACAAACAAAAAGTCTCTTGCTCAGGTATATATATTGATACTGACAAAAATTCTTTGTTTGGCCAAACTTGGTTCAGGCTTCTGAATCTTCTCCCAAACCCACTTGTGCATTTTCCTGTAAAATCTTCTTGTTAGGTGCTGTCAAATCGGGGTCTGACTCAGCAGCCCTATATACAACAGGCGAAACAGTATTGTCAGTGCTTCTCTGCTATTCATAGGATTTTCAATGGCTGATTGTTTTTTGGGGAGTGGGTTACCAGGTCCTTCTCCCAAGCCTAAAGCACCTGATGTTCCCAGCTGGTCTCCCATCCAAATACTAACCAGGTCCGACCCTGCTTAGCTCCAGAGATCTGGCAGGATTGGACACCACAGTGGTATGGCTGCAGGCCTGTAAAATCTAGTTTTAGCAAAATACCTCTGCTAGGAACCCCTTAGCCTAAATACCTAATCATCCTTGATATCTGATCAGTTCTTCATTCCCCAGGTAAGGTCTGACCACCTGGCTTTTCTTCAGCAGGAATCCTTTCAGGTCAGTTTAGTCAGAATCCTCCTTACCTGAAGGTTTGTTTTTAGTAATTTCCCATTGACTCTCACATTGCTTCCTAGCTATGAATAAATTCCCAGTTGCCTATGCTGTATTCAGAGTTAAGCCCAATTTCTCTCCCCATTACAAGAGCCTGTCAGAATGATCTCTATGCCTTATGTGAAGTCTTAAACAGTCATCCTTATGAACTTCAATGATATGACTGAGTAATTTTTCCTTTAATAACACCCATATACCAGCGGGACATGGTGGCACACAACTGTAATATCAGTATTCGAGAGGCAGAGGCAGGAGGATCACAAGTTCGAGGGCATCAGGGTTACATAATGACTTCTAGGCCAGGCTGGGCTACACAGTGAGGCCCTGCCTGAAAAAAACATCACCACCTCCAAAAAACAACCAAAAAAAAGAAAGAAAAAAAACCCAAATGAGAATACTGTATGTCCTTGATTCTAATCTGCACCCTTTCAAGAGTTCCAGAGGAGGCCAGGCGTGGTGGCGCACGCCTGTAATCCCAGCGGCTCAGGAGGGGGAGGCGGGAGGATCGCAAGCTCGAGACCAGAGGCAGTCTGCGTAACTTAGCGAGACCCGGTCTCAAAAAAAGTAAAAAAAATGGGCTGAGGTGCAGCTCAGTGGTCCAGCACTTGCAGAGCATGCAGGCGCGAGGCCCTAGGTTTAACCCCCAATACTGCAAAAAAAAAAAAAAAAGAGTGTCAGAGGGCACCAGGCATAGTCACACACTCCAGTAAGTCCAGTGACTCAGGAGGCAGAGGCAGAAGGATGGCAAGTTTGAGTCCAGAGGCAGCCTGCGTAACTTAGTGAGAGCCTGTCTCAAGATAAAAAGTTTAAAAAAAGGCTAGGGGTAGGTGGAGCTCAGTGGTAGAATATTTGCAAAGTATGTGGGAGGCCCTGGGTTTGAACCCTAAGTACCACCAAAAAAAATCACATAAGGATTGCATACTCATGAGCGCTCTCTAGACCAAGAATCCCATCTGCAGGATTCTTATCCACATCTGATTTTGTAGCTCTCTGAAACTCTTGAAAAGATGCAGATTAGCCAGGGGCAGTGGTGCTCGCCTGTAATCCCAGTGGTTTGGGAGGCGGAGGCAGAAGGATCAGAAGGATCTCAAATTCGAGACCAGACCAGAGGCAGTCTCCGTAACTTAGTAAGATGCTATCTCAAAAAGTAAAAAAAAAAAAAAAAAAAAAATGGGCTGGGGTTGCAGCTCAGTGGTCCAACACTTACAGAATATGCATGGGCGAGGCCTGGGGTACAACCCCCACTACTGAAAAAAAAAAAAAAGATGCAGATTAGAATTGAGAATATATAGTATTTATTGAGTTTAGTACACAGTTTTTAAGACTTAGAAAAAAAATTCTGATACTTAGGGGTTCAAACCTAGGGCTTCGTATATACTTTGCAAGTGTTCTAACACATGGCTGCACCTCCAGTTCATTTTTATCATCTATTTATTTATTTATTTCTGTATTTAATCTTGACACAGGGTCTTGCTAAATTATGCAGACTGCCTCTAGCCTCGAACCTGCAATCTTCCTGCCTACACCTCCCAAATCGCTGGGATTATAGGCATGAGCCATTATGCCCAGTTAAAAGTTTCTTTTGTTTTGTTGAGAGAGTCTCATTTTGTAGCTAAGGCTCTCCTGGAACTCGCTATGTAGCTCAGGCTGGCCTTGAACTTGTGGTGAGCCTCTCTCTGCGATTATAGGCATGCACTACCACACCCAGCTGAGACTAAAAGTTTCTATGACCAGGCATGGTGGCACATACTTCTAATTCTAGTACTCAGGAAGATGAGGCAGGAAGATCTTCAGTTCAAGTCACATCTAGGCTACAAAGTGTGACTCTGTCTCAGAAAGAAAGAAAAGAAGGCAGGAAGGCAGGCAGGCAAAAGTATTTGCCAGATGTGGTGGTGCACACCTGTAATCCCAGTACTCAGAAGGTAAAGGGAAAAGGATCAAGAGCAACCTGGATTACATAGTAAACTCCAGGCAGGCCTAGGCTATATGGTGAGACCCTATCTCAAAAAAAAACAAAAAGAAAACAAACAAACAAACAAAACACATAAATTTATCTAGTGCATCTGTATGAAATCCTAAAACAAAAGCATTGAGATTGTGCCAAATGCAAACTCCATGGCATTACTCCAGGGTCATGTCTCTAAAAGTACTCACTTCCTTCCCAACATTTTACAATGCCTAAACTGCACACTGTGGCTGCAGCCATAGCCCTATGGCATCCAATCCTGTCAGATCTTGGAAGCAAAGCAGGGTCGGGCCTAGTTAGTACTTAGATGGGAGACTGCCTGGGAACACCAGGTGCTGTAGGCTTGGGAGATAGACCTGGCAAGCCACTCCCAAAAATCAATGCACCACTGAAAACCCTACGAACAGCAGAGAAGCACTGACAATAGTGTTTTGCCTGTTTTACGTAGGGTCACTATGAGTTGGATACTGACTCGCCGGCACCTAACAGCAACAACAAAACTGCACACTGTACAGTGGAATCTTAATTTCTAACAAACATCATAAATAATTCTATCCACATGGGACCTCTACTTCTAAAGCACTTTTCCAAGTACTGTCACAGTAATCCTCTATGCTTGAATGAAAATACTCTTAACTGTATAGATTGAGAAACAAGAATACTCATTTACTTGCCATTAGTTCTTACCTGCATTCATTCAACATGCTAGACAATGCATTAGGTAAGAGGAATAAAGACAAGAAAACGCTAACACCAATAATAGGGGAAGAAATGGTAGAAAAACAAAGCATTTTTTTCTAGTATCCAACACCCAGAGTACTGAGAAAAACAAATCTATCAGTTTTTTGTTGTTGTTGTTGTTGTTGTTGTTTTGTTTTGTTTTTTGCAGAACAGGGGGTTGAACCCGGGCCTTGCACTTGCATGCTCTCCAAGTACCAGACCACTGAGCTGCAACCCCAGCCCACTTTTTTACTTTTTGAGACAGGGTCTCACTAAATTATGCAGACTGCCTCTGGTCTCGAACTTGAGATCCTCCTGCCTCCTCCTCCTGAGCTGCTGGGATTATAGGCATGTGCCACCGCACCCAGCTAAATATAACAATTTTAAGAATGGGACCAGAGAAAAGATAAACTTGATGAAAGGTTAACTATGATCTAGGACTGCTATTCAAAACTTCCCTCGAAGTAATGGAAATGCTCAGATCCATCCCACTACTGCCTCTCCACCATCAAGTATATTTCACATCTAAACAGCAGATATTTCACCAGGCACAATGGTGCAGACGTGTAATCTCAGTGACTGGAGAAGTAAAGGCAGGCTGATCAAGAGTTCGAGGCCAAAGGCAGCCTGTGTAATTTCGTGAGACCCTGACTCAAAATTTAAAAAATAAAAAATGGGCTGGAGGTGCAGCCCAGCAGTAGAACACTTGCAAAGTATGTGTGTGGCTCTGGGTTCAATCCCCAAGTGCTACAAAAAAACGGGTATGGGGTTGGGGATGCAGCTCAGTGGTAGAGCAACTGTAAAGTATGTGCATGGACATTTGTTCAGCCCCTAGTACCACACACACACACACACACACACACACACAGATCACTATTTCAAGTTCTTTTTTAAATGACAGAGGGATACAACCACTTTTATTCTTTACATTTTATCTAGTAAAATCTTTTAGAAGTCAAACTATGTATAAGTTCTTGATGCCAATGATATTTTGTTTTTCTGTGCTAGGCATGAAACCCAGCACCTCGTGTACCCTAGGAAAGTGCTCTACCATTGAGAGACATTCTCAGCTCAGGTGTATGATCTTATTTTTTGTGCGTTTTGTTTTGTTGGTCCCTTTTCTCTTCTTCTTTTTCAGTACTGGAGAGTTGAACCCAGGGCTTTGCACATACTAGGCAAGTGCTCTACCTCTGAACTCTACCCCAGCCCCTTTATTTATTTATTTTATTTTTTATTTTTTAGATTGAGCCTCACTAAATTATGTAGGCTCCTTCTGGCCTCAAACTTGCAATTCTCCTACGTCAGCTTCCCAAGTAGCTGGGATTACAGGCTTGCACCTCAGTGCCTGGCTCAGATGTATTATTTTAAATGTAAAATCTCCTATCTTTCCCACAATGCAAACAAACTATCCAATATATTTATGTTACCCTTCTGTTTCTTTGTCTTTTATCTGTTAATTTGCTACTCTATTAAATTACAAGTACAGTAGTTGTTAGCCAGATGGACAGACTGAAGCAGTTTAGGGGAACTTAATCCCAGGTTTCAGTCGCATCATATGGTTGTGAAAGCTGGACATTGAACAAGAGAGACAGAAAAAGAATTGATGCTTTTGAATTGTGGTGCTGGAGACGTCTATTGAATATACCATGGACTGCCAAAAGAACCAACAGATCTGTCCTAGAAGAGGTACAACCAGAGTGCTCCTTGGAAGCAAAAATGGCCAAACTGCGTCTTACATA
>VMDO01037911.1:0-13940 GCA_007922755.1 Pedetes capensis
AGCTGCAGGCAAGAATTCTACTAGGAATGTGAATTTCTTTTGGATTTTAAAATTATAGTTTGCTGAGTTTCTCTCTTCTAGCTAGACTCCAGTGGCACAGGTCTGTAATCTCAGCGACTTGGGAATCTTTGCATGTTCAAGGACAGAAGTAGTTTGTACAACTTGGCCAGATGTTGTCTCAAGAAATAAAAACAAAAACTAAAAAGGAAAAGAAAAAGAAAAAAAGAAAAATTTTTATCTGTTCTACTTAAATTTCCAAGTTTATTTCATAGATTAACAATGTTTTCTAAATTTTTTTTGCTTAATTCTCCTTTTGTTATTTTTAAAAATTTTGTTTCAAGCTTGGGTTTGTGCTATTACTAACTTTTAAATTATAAACTGATATATTTGCTTTATTCATTTTCCCAAAGAATGAACACTTGGATGTAATCATTCATCTGTTTTCTAATGTTTAATCTGAGTTTTCTTTTCCTCATTAGTTTTAACAACTTGAGTTGAATGTTCTTCATCGATATTTATTATTTTCTAATATAATCATTGACAGCTATTATATTTCTTTTGAGCATGTTTTAGCTACAATGGAAATGTTATTTTCTATAAATTTTGTATTTTGGGATTTAATTTCTCTCTCGCCCAAGTGATAAGACATTGTGATTTATTTAATTATAATTTTGAGAGTGGTTTTTGGGTTTCCATTTTGTTATTGATTTTCATTTTATTGTTTGTGATGAGTTATGGGGTATTTTATCCCTACGTCCTGAATCTTTATAGGGTGTGTGTGTGTGTATGTGTAAGTGTAGGAATTTTTTTTTTCTTTTTTGCGGTTCTTAGAGGTTGAACCCAGGGCCTTGCACATACTTTACAAGGGCTCTATCACTGGGTTGCACCCTTAACACATTTTTTATATTTTATTTGTTTTGATCCAGGGTCTCACTAAATTACTTAGGCTGCCTCTGGCCTTGAACTTGTGATCCTCCTGCCTCCACATCCTGAGTCACTGGGATTATAGGCCTTAGCCACTGTGTGCCTGGTGGGATCTTATTTTTAATAGGTGGATAAATGTATTTTATGTACATTTATTCCTGTGACAAATACATCTGCTATTTTTGTCTTACCTTGCAGGTTTTCCTCTTTAGAGATATTTTTACTCTATTCTTTTGTGATAGAGATTTGATAATGTTAATAAAGATGACTGTCCAAACATATTTTTAGTAAAAGAAAAAGCTTCTATTTTCCCTTGTGCTCTTTAAAGAAAGCTACAAAGTGTTGCTCAAAAGAATTTCAAGAAAACATTGTAAACTATTTGAACAGGGAATAATTTGTATTTCCCTTTTGCTCTTGATACTCTGTTTTTAAATGCAGTCTTCTGAGATGATGAATCTCTGCTCTCAAAGAAACAAGCAGACTAGCTACTGCTCTTGGTAGTGAGCCACGAAGGCTTCAGGAAGAAATTATCTTTAGGAAATACCTCCGTGTCCTTAAGAATCAACTTCATTTCAGGACGGAGGAAAAATACATTTTTAAAAGGCATTTTTAAAAATATTGCTCATCCCTATGCCAACATGAGCATAATTGATTTTCCAAGGGAAGACTGTGACTTTCCACCCTGAGACAACTTGAAATGTGCGATGTCAGAAATTCAGTACGCAAGTTCATTGTCTCTGACAGAACTTCAGGTTGTTTCTTTCATCATGACAGCTCATCATCAGCCTTTGCTTTATTAGAACTGAAGTGTTTTACCATCAATTGTTCTGCTTAAATTCCTCTTTTAGACTAAAATTCCCTAAACATAAAATTCATATAGGATTATGCTATGCTTCATTAAATCTACTACAGTTTTTTCTTCTGAGGAAGATAGAAGAAAAATTGAGAAATAAATGAACTATAACCATCATAATTTTTAGGTAGAATCATACTTAAGTGCTTACACATTTTTAAAAGGAGCCTTTCATTCTTACAGAGGACTTTTCAATGTATTTCTTCTGAACAGCCAGAAGAACATTGACACGTCAGAACACCTGATTTACTGCTTAAAAAGATTCAGTATGATCCTTCATCCTGAATTTGTGTTTTAAAATGTTGCTTAAGACAGTATGGTATGAAAACAGCAATGCCTCAGTTGTCTAGCAACACTGCTAATGGTAAGTATCACTAATAATGTAGTAATAATTATTAATTGCTATAATTAACATCACTACTATAACTAATGGCATAAGCAGGGCATGTTATTTACTTATAGTGATCTTATGACTGACAAGTCATTACAAGTAGGACTTTCAGTAATCTTTTCTTACAAGTAATAGGAAATTATCTTTTCAGGCAATGATTTTTCATGTATATGATGGATTTGAATGGTAAAAATTAAATGGGTTCCACTTCTGCAAAAAATCACAGTCTCTTATTTGTTAGGTGCCGTCAAGGCAGTGTCGGACTCATAGCGACCCTATGTACAACAGACAAAACACTATTGTCAGTGCTTCTCTGCTATTCATAGGGTTTTCAGTGGATGATTGATTTTTGGGAGGGGGTGGCCGGGTCCGTCTCCCAAGCCTACAGCACCTTGTGTTCCCAGGCGGTCTCCCATCCAAGTACTAATCAGGCCCGACCATGCTTAGCTTCCGAGATCTGACGGGATTGGATGCCACAGGACTATGGCTGCAGGCAAATATATTACTTAATTCTAAATTGCTGTTGTTGTTGTTAGGTACCCTCAAATTGGTGTCCTACTCATAGTCACCCTATCTACAATAGGCGAAACAGTATTATCAGTGCTTCTCGGCTGTTCATAAGGTTTTTAATGGCAGATTGATTTTTTGGGAGTGGGTTGCCAGGTCCTTCTCCCAAGCCTACAGCACTTGATGTTCCCAGGCTGTAGGGAAAAATTGGGAGGAAATTGGCAAAACCTCCCAAACTGGGAAACAGCTTTTGAATATCTGGTTTATAAATTGGAAATCTAGGGAAAATGAAAGTAACTTGGTTGCACGTTTGTACAAAACCATTCCTGATTGGACAATTGGACTGGAAGCTGATTGGCTCAGGCCATTCTGTGGGCAAGCTTTATAAAGAGCTGCGTTACGGCAGCTTGACCCTTTTTTGCCCCTTTTCGCCTTTTTGTCTACACCATCGGCTAAGCAAGACCTTCTCGCCCATTCCCGCCCGGACCACCGATGAGGAAACAGATTTCCTGCTCTCCCCTGGACCTTCGGTGAGGAAAGAACGCTCTCCCATCACAATCATCAGCAAGGAAAGAACCTGCTCTCCATCTGATCACTGACAAAGCAACAGCTGTCTCCTCGTGACCACCAAGACGACCAACACAGGTGTTTGCCCCTGGAAGGCAAAAGCACCTGAGGCTTCTCCTTTCTCCCGTCTCCTCCGGGGTCCCCAGGATCGCAGGAGTCTGCGCCCCTCACCAGAGGGTCCCCAGTGAATTGTGTTTAGTATCTGTGTGTGTGGTGGCACCGCCCATCCGAACCTCCAGGCTGGACTGGGAGGCGTGCGCCCCACACAGGCGGTCTCCCATCCAAGTACTAACCAGGCCTGACCCTGTTTATCTTCCAAGATCTGAGGGGATCGGAACCCAAAGTGTTATGCTGCAGGCTCACAGTGTCTAGTGGCTATAGAATATAATTTATTACGGATTATAGTCAAGGTAAGAATGATTTCCAATGCTGGGGCTGTTCTTGGAGGAAGTGTAGACAAGGCACAGAGTCAGCTCGAGCTCCCACATTTGGGGTGAGTTCTGACGTGGGGCTGCTGGAGTCACCAGGGGAAGAAGGTCTAAGTACAAGTGCAGTGCGATGGTCTCCTCTCCTGAGGGATGGTGGCGGTCCTAACCTTCATTATCTGCAAAGAGGAGAGATACAAGAGGGGAAGGCAAGCAGATGCTGGAGGCCAGGAGCTGGGGCCAGGGAGCCTGTAGGACGCAACAAGGTTGCTTTTCTACTCCAAGCAGGTTGTGTTTAAATGTGATACATTTAAACAAAGATTTAACTTCCATATTATGTTTACCACTGGTCAGATTGGGTTAGGACTTACTCCTAATTTTCTGCTTTGCTTTGACTATTCTTCCTTCTTTTTTGCGGTGCTTCAGATTGAACACACAAGTGCTCTACCACTGAGCTACATCCTCAGCTGCACTGCTTTGAATTTTGTCACATGATGAGATTAAAATTAGAACATGCAATTGATTCAATATGTACTCTACATTATTTTAATAATTATATATTGTGAATAGAAAAATAAGCCAAGTGGATGACAGAAGATATTTTTTCCCTTGGGACTCCAATCAGCCCTCCTTAGATTTGGTCATAATCTCCAGGGAGTGCCATCGATTCATGAAGAAGAAAGATAACCAGCTCTCAGTGGAGACAGCTGCCTAGACCCTATCGTTCTCCCTCACACTGGACCCCACTTCTGACAGCAGCGTGCAGAGTCATCATTGGCCTTGATACAAACATAAGCCCCCTCTCCCCAGCCAGAATGGGGGAATGAACAGTTGGGCAGCATGGGTTTATAGACATTGCCAGCCTCCTGCCCTTCACCCTGTTTGGCCCTTATACTTGCCCACAGGAGCACACAGACCCATTGGGCAGCTCACAATCAGCAGAACAGCAAAGGCATTTCTTGAATTCTCAGATTCATTATGCCCCAGACCTAGCTGAGTCCTTCACCTCTACCTTTTCATCAAAGACGCTATTCCTCTTGTGTTCCTTTCTTTAGTCCATTTCACCTTGCAAATTTATGCATAGGACACAGATTTTTTTTTTCAAATTCTGGGGTCCACTGTGCCTCTTCTCCCCTGAATTTCCATGCATACTGTGCCCCTGTCGTATCTGATTCCCCAGACAGCTCTTTCATTAGCTCATCCTCTCCACGTTCTGTTAAACACAATAACCACTCTAGGATGCAAACATGACTGTGGTCATCCTACCTTATTCACGGTTGCACTTTTCATCATTTTGGTTACCTGAACTCAGCCATCATCTTAAAAATATTACATAGAAGATTCCAGAAATTAGCAATTCATAAGCATTTAAATGGCACATTGTTCTGACTTGCATGATGGACCCTTGCTGCATCTTGGTCTGTCTTGCCAGGATTGGAATCATCCCTTTTTTCAGTGTATCCATGCTGTATACACTACCCACCCATGAGTTACTTTGCAGCAGCCATGTTTATTTGCTTGCCTCTCCTGGTATCAAAATGCTTGTGTTCAAGTAACTCTTCTTGCATGTAAAAATCTCCTCAAAGCATAATAGAAATGGTGCCAACAGTCTGACTAGAGCATATTGTTAAACTGCTCTATGTTAGTATCAGTTATTATTATTAATCTCTCCCTGTGCCTAGTTTATTTATTTGCATTTACTCATTTTTTGTGACAGCATCTTGCCCAGGCTGGCCATGAGTGTGTGATCTTTTTCCCTCAGCCTCCCAAGTGCTGGGATTTCAGGCATTGGGACCACACCTGACTGTATGCCTCATTTATACACTGAACTTTAGCATAGGTATCTGTGTACTGGGGAAAACAGTATAGAGTTCAAGACTATTTCAAGTTTTAGGCATCCACCGGGCATCTTGGAACATATCCCCTGCTGATAAAGGAGGATAACCATGTGGTACTATCTGGCTCATAATTCTTGCATGCTTGCCTGCTGTCAAAAGATAAAATTCACACTGATTTTTATGGCATAGTGTGGCTTTCATGAACTGGCCTGTAAAAGTACTTCTCTTGCTTACTGTGCCTCTGCCTATGTATTTTATACCTTAAATATCCTTGTTATTATTGTTAGGTGCCATCAGGTCAGTATCCAACTCATTGCAACCCTACATACAATAGGCAAAGCACTGTTGTCAGTGCTTCTCTGTTACTCATAGGGTTTGCAATGGCCAACTGATTTTTGGGAGTGGGTTTCCAGGTCCTTCTCCCAAGCCTACAGTATCTGATGGTCCCACCTGGTCTCTTATCCAAATACTAACCAGGCCTGACCCTGCTTAACTTCTGATATCTGATGGGATTGGATGCCACAGTGCTATGGCTGCTGGCTAAATACCCTTACTTCTGTCTAAATCTTCAGTGTTTCAGAGGCTCCCATGAGTAATGCAGACACTAAAACCCATGACCTTGGCCACATTTGTATATTTCAGCCTTGGCTCAGAAGCCATTTCTTATATGAAGCTGTGACTCTGTCCACACATCCATTTCCTTTTAATGTTAAACCGATCTGTACTGAGTAATTATCATCTAGCATTTCATTTTCATTTGTATCATCCCACTGAAGACTATTATGTGCATAAAAACCCTTAATTTTTTCTGTTTCATTTTTTGATTTGGGTATGCTAAACCAATGTCTAAAGTTTTCTCAGGGGTTAGGAAGCATATGTTGAATCAACATCACCTAGGGTTTCTCTCTCCCCTTGACCTAACAGCAGACCTGAAAATGCAATATGAAAGTTTGTCTGGATGGTAGTGAAAACATCTTCAATCAGTAAGGTTATTTGTGTTGATTAAAGCGAAGGCCCACTTCCTACACTTCCGCTTTTACTTCAGATCAAAACACCCAACCAAATAAACAAGTATTAACACAGCATCAGTTTCCAAACATTACCCTGGGACACAGCTTTATTTGCGACTAAACTTAGTAACTGAGTCACTGTGGTAAAGGAACCAATCTTGGAGACGCAGAAGTTTCAGCAGATCTGTGTTTCAAACACATCATTAATGATGGAAGAGGGCTGAAATATTCCTGAGAAATATTAAAATATAAAAGGAGCTTTGAAGGACTTGAATGAAGGACTTGAATAACCCGCTATGACTGAGCTTCTGCTGGCAAAGGAAAACCCACACCTGTGTTTTTCCCACCCTTTCTCAAACATCCTCAAGTCCTGAGGTCATAGCTGGCTCTGCCTGACAGGGACCGGTAGCATCTCAGAACTTCCTATAGATAACAAATGAAAAGCCTGAGTGACGGCTTGCACAATGTGCTTCTCACTAAATTTGGATTCCCGATCGTCTGCCTTTGCTTCTGCTTTTCCCCAATACGGTGGAAGGAAAGGAATTTCTACAAACATAACCAATGCACGAATATTTCTGTGGCAGTGACTTTGATAAGCAAGGATCAAGAAACCAGAGCAGAGAACTCAAAGTCCAAGTTTGGAATTTCTGGTAAGTTTTTCTCATTGGCCAACACATTCCTGTTTGGTAGCTGTCAGTTCATGGGGAATTATCCACTTGGGAGAAGTGGCGTGCTATCTGGCTGTGTGGAGGGGCAAACTGAAGGTCAGTTAGTATTTCCTTCAGTGAAAATTTATAGATTTTGAGAAACTCCCTATAATAATAATTTTGGACACTAAAATTATTCTACCTTAAGAGAATGCTCTATAGGAAGGGAGAATTTTTATTTCTGTTGGTTTACTTTTATCTTAATTAACCATTGGGGAAAATTAATTCTGAGTTTAAACCCTCACGTGTTTCTCGTTTGCCATACTGTAGGGGCTTGCGTGTTGCTGTGATGCTATGCCACCGGTATCTCAATTACCAGCAGATTCACTCATGATGGAAAGGTTTCAGCTGAGCTTCCAGACTAAGATGAACTAGGGAGAAGAACCCAGAAGCCCACTTCCCAGAAAATTAGCCATTGAGAACCCTAGGGATAGCAGAGAAGCACTCTCAAGTAACCTGCTGGAAAATGAGTTTACCAGGCTGGAAGGCATTGAAGAAATGACTGGGGAAGAGCTGTCTCCTGAAAGTAGAGTCGACCTTAATGACAGGAATGACAGGAATGGAGGAAAGCCCCAGGGACCTCCATTTGCTGATGTGGCACAACTCAAAATGAGAAAGAACTGTGAACATACATTAATAGTTGGAATGTGGAATGTATGTAGTACGAATCAAGAAAAATTAGATATCATCACAAATGAAATGAAGCATAAACACTGGCATTCTAGGCATCAGTGAACTAAAAGGGACTGGTATGTACCATTTGGAATCAGATAATCCTATTGGCTGAAAGTAGAGAATACCAGAAAGATTTCTATGTTTTATTGACTGTGCAAAGGCATTCGACTGTGAGAATCACAACAAATTATGGATAACGTTGTGAAGAATGGGAATACCAAAGCACTCAATTGTCCTCATGAGGAATCTGCACGTGGACCAGGACGCAGTCACTTGAACAGAACAAGGAAACACTGACTGGTTTAAAGTCAAGAAATGTGTGTCAGGTCTGTATCCTTTCACGGTACCTCTTCAATCTCTATGCTGAGCAAATAATCTGAAAAGCTGGACTTTATGAAGAGGAACAAAGCATCTTGTTTGGAGGAATACTCATGAACAGCTGTGTTATGCATGGTGACACAACTCTGCTTGCTGAAAGTGAAGAGGATTTGAAACATTGACTGATGTTTCATGGCTTTTAATATGGATTGTGCCTCAAGATCGAGAAAACAAAAATGCAAATAAAAAAGCAAATAAACCTGTATTACTTATCAGTATCCCCGTCTGTGGTGCTCAGGTGTAGCAAAAGAAAGCAGAGTGGCACTCAGGTTTTATAACACAGGCTCAGAGACCTCCTTAAATCTGATACTAAGCCTTACAGCACCAGGTTGAAGAAGTTAAACTCTTTTGATTTAAATTCTTGATTGAAATTCACAGCCACTGTTTCCTCCTGAGGACACGGAGTATGATTGTACTACCCACCACATAGTTATAAAGGTAAGATTAAATGAGATAATTCATGGCACATAGTTATAAAGGTGCTGGGATTTAGCTCAGTTGGTAGAGCGCTGAGCTGCAGTCTCTGAGCACCCAAGTTCAATTCCCAGCACCGCAGAAATGGGAGAAGGGCCTGGCAATCCACTCCCAAGGCAATCCCGAAACAGTCTGTCATTGAAAACCACATGAGGGTTGCTATGAGTTGGACACCTAACAACAACAAGTTATAAAGGTAAGATTAAATGAGATAATTCGTGGACAGAATCAGAGTGTCCTCTAGCCCTTGAGTGCTCACCAAATACTAGTTGACTTGGTACTGCTTGTCTAATTTCTGTAACAGAGAAGAGTATGCTTCAGAGTACACTAGGTCCTTAGCAGACAGATGATAAAGTTAATCGGAATAAGTTAAAGAAATAGCAACAGGACTTGGTAACAACCAAAAGAGATTATTTAAAGAACAATAAAGGAATATATCAAGCTATTCCATTTGGATGCAAATGATGATTGCATTTCCTTTCCCTCCTGACATCTTTATTTCAAATTTAGATGAATATGACCATTGAAAACCCTATGAATAGCAGAGAAGCACTGACAATAGTGTTTTGCTTATTGTTCATAGGATTGCTATCAGTTGGACACCAACTCAAAGGCACCTAACAACAACAACAACATGAATGCTGCCTCTTCATGTTTAATACTAGGTTTTATAGCATCAGTTCTAGCTAACCAGAACATTCTCTTATAATTGGGAAATGGAACAGGGATATGTAGACAACAAACCCAAGTTCAACCTTTTCTGTCACTTCATTTTGCTCTGAGGTTTATTTTGTTGCAAAAGCTTAAGTCTGCCTTGCAGTACAAAATTTGCAAGCTTTGAAATATGGCCAATTATAAATCCTCCCTGGGTTATATGAATTTACAAAATTGTGTTTATTCACATAAAAAACAGGACATGGGTAGCACATTTCATCATAGTAACTGGGGACAAGAATGAGCACCTTGTCTCTTTCTAAACTCCTGGAGGATCCTGAAACCTTTTCCATCTTTATGGTTGAGAACCTTTGCTCAAACAGTAGCCATGTTTCATCACTCTGACTTTTGGGTAGGATGAGCTCACCCTGTATTTGCAATAAACACACATTTTCATGAGTTCTCCCATTCTTAATCTCTGCAGGAATCATGCCTGTAGGCCTCCTTCCCCAAGTAAGCACACAGTGCAGCCTGTTTCATAGGCAGTTTTGAACGGAGGATTATAACTTTCTGACATAACAAGATGAACCTTGTCATGAAATGTGATGACAGCCGGGACTTGGGAAGGTGGTTTTATGTTTTGGAATTTGTGAGGAACAACACAGGAGGAAAAAAGTCACAGTGTGGCAGATAGCAGCAATGGAAAATATGAGCATGTGAGGAGAGAATGGCAAAAAGTCATTTTTTAAAAGAAAAATGATGGTATAATGTGTGGGTCAGATCACTGTGGCTCTCTGGCCAAATACGGCCCACCATCTAGTTTTGTAAATAAAGTTTTACTGAAGCACAGGCACACCTATGTGTTTACATATTACATATCTCTGCCTGTTTTCTCCCTATAATAGCAGAATGTAGTAGTTGAAATCGAGAACCGTGGCTCTCAAATCTTAATGTATTTAGTATTTGGGTCTGTATAGAAAAAGGATATTGGCTCCTGCCTAACAGGTGGACTGTACTGATTTTAGAACTAATGAAAGACCCAAATTCCAGCTAATAATTATACTCCTTATTTTTGGCCCTGTTCATTGGATTCTAATAGGCAAAAGTACAGAGGGTGTCAAAAATGTATGCACACTTTAAGTATTAAAATTACAATAATATATACTGATAACAAAAGATGAACACAAGTCACATTTGACTCCTACAATTACAAGAGGTGCTCAAAGAGGTTACCATAGTAATTCGATTCAACTTTGCAAATGAGCACGTAGATAATAGCATTGCTTAAAATGTGTATACGTGTTTTGGCACCTGCAGTGGATACAGCCTGTGGCATTAGAGTTGTTCATCAGAGGGCAATTATTTTCTTACTCCTTATGTAGGTCACTTAAGAAAATGTGGGGAATTTTGTTTCTGTCTCTTCCACTTAGGTTGGCTGTTATTTCTGAGAAAAGTAAACAGTGAAAACAAGTCTGTTTTTATGTATGTGTTTATAGTCAGTGTGTTTTTATATGGCTGTACTACATAATTCCTACACACTATTCACTAAATGAAAATGCAGGTGAACGTTTTCCAACTGAAGTTTCTTTTAACATTCATGATGGTTAGTCTTAGCTTGACTGGACTGAGAAGCTCCGGGGAGATTAGGGAAGCACACTTCTGGGGGTGTCTGTGATGGTGTTTCTAGAGATCATTAGATCACGTGGGCTTTGACCTAGTGAATGGATTCACCTACTGATGAATTCACAATATGATAGAATTATTGGGAGGTGATGAAGAGTGGGAAGTGAGGCCTAACTGGTGGAAGTAAGTCAGTGGGGGCATGCTCTTGGGGCTTGTCTTTCCCTGATCCCTTCCCGTATTTCCCTTTTCTCTGCTTCCTGGATGCTATGATGTGAATCACTCTGTTTCACCACGCCCTCCCCACCATGATGGATGGATAACTCTGAAACCAAGAACTAAAATAAATAATTCCTCCCTTAGTTTGTTTCTGTCAGGTATTTTGGTCACAGTGGCACACACGTAATTAATACAGTGTTTTATACCATGAAGGGATTGTGAAGTACCATCAAGTCAGGTGCGACCCACAGCAACCCTGTGTACAACAGAAGGAAACACTGCATGATGCCATGCACACGATCTCATATGTTAAATTTTGTTCTAATTTTTGGGGAACATTTATTTCAAGTTGAATCCCAAATTAGACAATTAAATCCTGAATAAAGATATAATGGAAAATCACCTGGGAAAACCTTGTATTTACATCTTCAGGCAAATAGAATCCAAAGAAAAATGTCATAGATAAGGTGTCCTAAGCATCTTTTCTTTGAAGTTACATGATCACGTACAATTTAAATACAATTAAGGTGACATGGTGTTTTAGAACAAAGAAAAATTTCTGAGTAAAGATTAATAAATTATCACAAAATAAATTGGAAAAGAACAGAGCAACTCAAATGCATATTTGCCAGGTGTTGGATGTAACTACTGTTCACTGTGCTGGGTGACAGAAACCGGGTCAAGCCACCTCTGCCATGTTTAAAGCCATGCAGAGGCACCTGCTCGTGTTGGTCACCCTTGCCCTTTGTAGTTAATATTGCCTTCTTGTGTCTGCATGTTGACACCCAGAAGAGGACCTTGTCCGCGGCACACTTGCTGCACATTTCACAAAGACACCTACCTCAATGGCCTGCATCCAACTGCTTTCCCTCTCTTGCTCTTGTTCTCTTCTCATTTGTGCACCTGACATCATTTCTGCTTTCATCTCTGGGCCTTTACCAGTATTCATTTGCAAAACCTTCACTGATCGGGGCCAAGGAAGGGAGAATTTGTTCAGGGCTGAGATGCACTATCTCAAAGAAAGGATGCATGAATAACTGTCAGGACCGAGGACACAGAGATGATTTAGAGTATCTGGCCGGGGAGAGTGCGGAACTGTTAAGAGTTTCCACTCCAACAGGGTGCTGGTCTGGAGCTGCTGGCCAGGCGGTGTGGGTGTCCATGTGAGGTATTCTGTGAAGCCTGGCAAGTGCCAGCTGACCACCCACAGGTGACGCCACTGCTGGCCACGGGAAGACCTCCAGGTGGGTGGCATAAACGCCATTCGATTAGAAACTCACTTGGAAGACTGAGTTGCAATGAAGGGGTAACTGTGAGCGAGAGCAGATGTACAGGGTGGTAGCACGCTGTCCTCTTCAGCGTCTCTGCGTCTGACTCCACCAGAACGTATCTGAGGGAGCCCGTCCGGGATAAAGACATTGCTTTTGGCTTCTGTCTTGCTTATGTGAAATTGCTCTGGGGATGAATAGGCTGGGCTGGTCGTGTGCCAGGCTCTTCAGTCAGGATGAAAACACGAAAGATCATTGTTGGCCGAGGAGACGGGGAGCCCAGAATGTGGACTTTGCAAAGCTAGGGCGTCCAGAAAGGGAGAACTCTGTTGACGCCAGAGTTCCTGCAGAACAGGAAAATGGAGAACAGGCTTAGCAGCATCTTGCCTCTCCTCAGCTCTGGGTAACCAGGCAAGATTTGTGGGAAAATCTATTCCCTTGCATGCACCTTTACCTATGTGAACAGATAGTTGGAAGAAGACTTCTCAAATCAGCCTGCAATACGCTGATGGTAAACATTTGGAAATGAAGGGCAACACCCTCCACAGTGCATGTTAAGGAGATTTGATGTCAAGGTGACAGTACACACACACACACACAGGGAGAGAGGGGGGAGGGAGAGAGATAGGGATAAAGATAGAGATAGATAGATAGATAGATAGATAGATAGATAGATAGATAGATATGGGGGGGGGGAGAGAGAGAAGCCACAATAGAACTGATTACCCCAACTGTCCTATCAACAATTAAATTTGGGAGGATGCTAATTAAACAACTTAAAGTGGCTTCTGGCTAAATTTGACTTTCATACTGGAGAATGAACATGTCTGGGCTGCGTGGGCCAGCTGTGTAAAACACACTTTGAATGAGGTCTGTTTGAGCTCCGCTTCTCCCAGGCCATGGTCTGAGACAAATCTGGTTTGGTTTATGAGAATGCTGAACAGAACATATTCAAGGTCGGCCAAGGTCTCCGGTCGGTGGAGCATCCTAAACCCTCACTGCTGTGCAGCTGCCTCACTCACAACCCCGGGAAGCATTCTCTAAGGAGGAGGAAGGTGACATTCGTTGGGATCTTCTGCATCCATTTTGTTATTATTGATGTTTCCATCAGGAAAAAGGACACCATTTTTTATTTGGAAGTAAAATACCTTTTCATTTAAAAAAGAAAATGTCTGTTTTCTCTCAGCTCATCTATAACAACTTGTAAGTAGCTCTTTATTTTTTTAAATCTCCCCCCCTCCTTTTCCTCCTCCTTCTCCTCCTTCTTCATATTCTTCTTCTTCTTCTTTACTTGGGAGTTGAACCCAGGGCCTCAGACATAGTTTGTAAGTGTTCTACCACTGAGCTGCACCCCTCAACCCATTTTGTATTTTTTCTTTTGAGTCAGTGTCTAGCTAAGTTATGCAGGTTGCCTCTGGCCTTGAATTTGT
>VMDO01037913.1:0-13939 GCA_007922755.1 Pedetes capensis
CAAGGCTATGGTAGGAGATTCCTGCCATGGCCTGTCCATCTTGACTGGAACCCAGGTGTTCTCACGCATTCTAAGGACGTAAAGACTCTGCGTGGTCCAGTCAAAACGCACTGTTGAATCTGTGCACATATGCATTATGCAACTCTTGCAAAGCACAGATCCCTCAGTGCTGTCCCAGGTGATGTCTCCGATGATAAGGAGATAGGGTACACACACACAAGCTTGTATACAATGTTCCTCTGTTTGATTTTTTCCCAATGTCAATATTGCGTTCAAGGCGGCGGCCAACTTCCAGATATGGTCCTGTTTTCTTAGTATCGACCCTTTAGTTGGAACAGGATCGAATTGTTTGACCAAAAAGGGGGCAGGTGGTGTATAACCTCCCTCGTGCCACTTAATCTTCCACTGGAAGAGAAAGCTCACAGAGCTCCCTTTCCCAGTCTTATTCCCCGCCCGGTAGGAGTCGGCCAAACTCCGATCCATCACTACTCCATGGGAGTCATTATTAAGGATCTGGGTGCGAGAATTAGGGCACTTATCATATTGGACCCAATGCTGTCGAGCATGGCCCACTTGTATGTTGCATTCCTGTCGTATATACTGTACCGGCAGGAACGACAACATACCGAAAGAATATGGACCGTTGACCACAGGCCAATGTTGAAGACCTAGCTCGAGGCAATGTAGCCCTTTTCTCATACACACTGGGACTCCCTCTACACCGATTTTATAATCCCAGATCAACCTTCCTTCTTCATCTGGTATCATCGGGCCCTTGAATCCATAAGGGCCTGGCAGCCACTCCACATTGTTACCATACACTACCACTGGCAAGTCATCCCAGGATATAGCTCTATTAATTGGGGGATTGGGAACAAACACCCAATAAGTATGTTGTGGAGACCCGATCTCATCACCTTCCTTCCTCTCTTCTGGCCCTTCCAATCTACGCGCCCTTTCTTCTGAAGTCGTCCCTGAGCCGTCAGAGGGGAGGTTGGTGATCTGTGGGCCTTCTGCCATCGCTCCTGGTTGTTTCGTTTCGGGCATTCTGTTCTTTCTTTTGGCCTCTCTAATTCCCAATACCTCCAACATTTTTGGGGTGGTTTGTCTATACCGGTTCCTCACACTTTCAAGGTAAAGGTAAATCACCTCATCCTCAGGTATTATGATGGGATTGACTGCCTGTCTCATTAGGTTTCTGACTCTCCTGATCACTTTGTCTGATTTTGTCGTATAGATATCGTTAATTTCATCGCCAGAGAGTATGATTGGTGTGAAGGCTATATCCTTATCTTTAACTTTATCTGCTTCCACCAAGATCCTTTTACCATTCTCTAGCATTTTTTCTTTTGTGAATTTACCGTTTAATTTGAGTATGTCCAATTCTTCCTTCGTTTTTTGTTCCTTTTCCAATTTGATTTCCACTAATTTCGATTCCTGCTCGTGATCGGAGTCATTGCCTGAATGTTGCCATCTCCATGACATCCTCTTCTGTCTAAATTTATGAGGAATGTCATTCATGGTCTGGTATTCGGGAGTGACTGGGAAGGTTGACTCAGGTGTAGATTGCGGGTTTGTAATTTCATTCGGGGAAGTTACGAGTGGATAGGTCTTTCCTATGGTATCGTTACTCATTGATGCTACTTTATCTGGATCCCTTTCTACTATACTGAATGCTAGAGTCCCTAGCATCATTAGTACCATTACTTGTTCCATATTCATCATCTTAGCAACTATGTTAATACCAAATTATCAACTATAACAATAAAAATCTCAACTATAAGAATATAACAATTACAACTACAGAAATATAACAATTATTTACACGTATACCCTCGAGCCTTGAAGTCCAGACTGTCAGTCTGCTTGTGATTGCTGTGGGGAGAAGAAACAGGTGTTACTCTTTCTTTGCTGTACTTGTTTATCCGTGGCTCGTACCACGTTCCTCGCTGGAACCCAGCGTGTTTCCTTCTCTTCCCCAGGGAATACACAAGCTGCACCCCTCGTTTCTGACAGCAATAGGTCTGGACCTCTCCATTGGGCTGTCATTGGGTCCTTCCACCGTACCCAGGTCTCCGGGGGACATGGAAGTTGGCCCCAGTGCCTCTGAATTCTAGTCTCGTTCTGGTCCTTGGACACATCCAGAACGTTCAATGTAAACAAAATTTTGGCTAAAATTACTGACGGTGGGAACTCTCCCCCTTTTTCTTTTTTCAAATGAGCCTGGAGTATCCCATTGGTTCTTTCCACGATGGCCTGGCCTTGAGGGTTGTACGGAATCCCGGTGGTATGCTCAATGTTCCACAGGGCACAAAAGGTTTTAAACGCCTGGCTGGTAAAGGCGGGTCCATTATCCGTCTTGATTGCTTTGGGGAGTCCCATCACCGCGAAGCAAGCAAATAGGTGATGTATTAACTTCTTGGTGGACTCTCCAGTCTGGCAGGTAGCCCAAACGAATTTTGAGTATGTGTCAATTGTTACAAAAACATACTTCAGCCTGCCGAATGGGCTATGGTGAGAAACGTCAATCTGCCAGATGCAATTGGATTTTAGCCCCCTTGGGTTTACTCCCGTGGACTGCAGCGGTGGAGCGTGAATTAAAGCCGCGCATTGGGAGCAACTTCGGACGATTTGCTTCAATTGCCATGGAGGTACGTTCGGAAATAATTTTTTAAGTCCTCCGACGTTCACGTGTGTTAAATCGTGAAGGTCCTGAGGGTTAGCCATGCCTATCGCACACAAGCAAATTCTACTAAAGATCATTCAGAAGCCACTGCAGCAGTATATAGATAGGGAATTACTGGAAAATCAAGTGGGATTCAAAAGAGGGTGGGGAACCAGGGACATCATTGCTGATGTCAGGTGGATATTAGCTGAAAGCAGAGAACATCAGAAAGATGTCTATATATGTTTTATTGACTATGCAAAGGCATTTGATTGTGCAGATCATGACAAATTATGGATAACACTTTGGAAAATGGGAATACCAGAACACCTAATTGTGCTCATGAGAAATCTGTACATGAACCAGGAGGCAGTTGTTTGAATAGAATATCCTGAGTGGTTTAAAGTTGAGAAGGGTGTGTGCCAGGGCTGTATACACTCACCCTATCTCTTCAATTTATATGCTGAGCAAATAATCCGAGAAGCTGTACTTTATGAGGAAAAACGTGGCATCAACATTGGAGGAAGACTCTTTAACAATCTGCATTATGCAGATGACACAACTCTGCTTGCTGAAAGTGAAGAGGATTTAAAACATTTACTGATGAAGATCAAAGATCATAGCCTTCAATATGGGTTACAACTAAACATCAACAAAACAAAAATCCTTATGACTGGGTCAGCACGCAACTTCACAATAAATGGAGAAAAGATTGAGGTTGTCCAAGATTTTGCTTTGCTTGGTTCGATAATCAACACCCGTGGAAGCAGCAGTCAAGAAATCAACAGATACGTTGCTATAGGAAAAGCTGTGGCAAAAGATCTCTTTAGAGTATTGAAAAACAAAGATGTCACATTGAAGACGAAGGTGCGTCTGACTCATGCCATGGTATTTTCAGTGGTATCATATGGTTGTGAAGACTGGGCATTGAACAAAGGTGACAGAAAAAGAATTGATGCTTTTGAATTGAATGTACCATGGACTGCCAGAAGAACCAACAAATCTGTCCTAGAAGAAGTGCAACCAGAGTGCTCCTTGGAAGCAAGAATGACCAGACTGCGTCTTATATATTTCAGACATGTAGTCAGGAGAGATCAATCCCTGGAGAAGGACATCATGTTTGGGAGAGTGGCAGGTCAATGCAAAAGAGGAAAACACTCCACCAGATAGATTGACACAGTGTCTGCAACAATGGGCTTAAACATAAATAAGATCGTTTTCCTGGCACAGAATCGGCAAATGTTTCGATCTGCTGTACATAGGGTCGCTGTGAGTGGGACTCAACTCGATGGCACCTAACAACAACAACATACAAATATTAATCAACTTCCAGTGTCTGAGGTTTTGGTTAGGGGTGTTGTTAGGGGTTATGGGTAGGATTATGGGATAAGGCTATGGTTAAGTTAAAGGTTTGGGTAAGGTTATGTTTGTGCTCAGGGATGTGATCTGTGCCATGGTGAGGGTTAAAGTTAGGGCACCATACAAATTTCAATCAAGTGTCAGTGTCTGAGGGCAGTGACTGAGGTTAGGATTAGCATTAGGGTTAGTGTTAGCAATTAGGGCTATGGTTAGGGTTAGGGTTCGGGTTCGGGTTCGGGTTGTGCTCAGTGATGGGATCTGTGCATGGCTGAGGGCTATATATAGGGCACCATACATATTTGAATCAACTTTTAGTGTCTGACCTCAGTGTCTGAGTTTGGGGTTTGGTTTAGGGCTAGGGTTAGGGCTTAGGGCTATGGTTAAGGTTAGGGCTCAAGTTACGGTTACAGTAGTGTTCACTGATGGGGTCTGTGCATGGCTGGGGGTTAAATTTAGGGCACCATACAAATTTAGATCAATTTACAGTGTCTTAGGGCTGTGTCTGAGATTAGGGTTAGTGAACGGGTTATGGTTATGTGATAAGGCTAGGGTTATGATTAGAGTTCGGGTTTGTGTTCAGGTTGTGCTCATGGATGGGATCTGTGCATGGTTGAATGGTAAAGTTAGGGCACAATACAAATTTGAATCATCTTGCAGTGTTTGAGTGCAGATTGTGAGGATAGCATTAGGGTTAGTTTTAGGGTTAGGGTTTGGGCAAGGGTGAGGGTTAGGGTCCAGGTTATGGTTGTGCTCGGGGATAGGATCTGTGCATGGGTGAGGGTTAACATTAGGGCACCATACAAATTTCAATCAACTTACAGTGACTGAGGGCAGTGTCTGAGATCAGAGTTTGGGTGAGTGTTAGGGTTACATGTTAAGTCTAGGTTTAGGGTTAGGGTTCGAGTTAGGGTTAGGCTTGTGCTCAGGGATAGGATATGTGAAAGGGTGATGGGTAAAGTTGGACCACCATAGAAATTTGAATCAAATTGCATTGTTTGAGGGCAGTGTCTGAGGTTAGGGTTAGGCTTAAGGTTGTGGATAGGTCTAAGGTTGTTTTAGGGTTGGGGTTAGGGTTAGGGTTGTGCTCAGGGATGGCATGTGTGCATGGGTGAGGTAAAAAATTAGGGCACCATACAAATATAAAGCAACATTCAGTGTCTGTGGGCCCTGTCTGAGGTTAGGGTAATAGTGAGGGGTTAGGGCTAGTGTTAGGGTTAGGGCTCAGGTTATGGTTAGGGTTATTCTCAGGGATAGAATCTGTGCATGGGTGAGGGTGAAAGTTAGGAAACCATTTAATTTTGAATCACCTTGCAGTGTCTGAGAGCAGTGTCTAAGTTTAGGGTTAAGGCTAGTGTTAGGGTTAGTTTTTGAGGGTAGGGTTAGGGTTGTGCCCAGGACGGGATCTGTGCATATGTGAGGGTTAAAATTAGGGCACCATACAAATTTGAATCAACCTGTGGTGTCTGAGGGCAGTGTCTGAATTTATGGTTGGTTTGGTTTTACGGTTAGGGGTTAGGGCTAAGTTTAGGTGTACAGTTCGTATTAGGATTAGGGTTGTGCTCCGGGTTGGGATCTGTGCAGGTATGAGGGTTAAAGTTAGGGTACCATACAAATTTGAATCAACATGCAGTTTCTGTGGAGAGTGTCTGAAGATAGGGTTAAGGTTAGTTGTTAGAGCTAGGGTTTGAGTTAGGGTTTGGGTTAGGGTTATGGTTGTGCTCAGAGATGGGATCTGTGCATGGGTGACAGTCCACATTTGAACATATAGAAATTTGAATCAACTTGCAGTGTCTGTGCTCATTGTCTGAGTTTAGGTTTACTCTTAGGTTCAGGGATTGGGGTTAGGCCTATTGTGAGGTTTAGGGTTCTGATTAGTGTTAGGGTTGTACTAAGCATTGGGGGTCTGTTCATGGGTCAGGTCTAAAGTTAGGCCACTATAAAAATTTGAATCAACTTGCAGTGTCTGCAGCAGTGTCTCTGGTTAAGGTTAGGGTTAGGGTTGTGTTTAGGGATAGGGTTAGTGTAAAGTTAGGGTTAGGTTTGGGTTTGTGCTCACGTATGGGATCTGTGAATCTGTGAGAGTAAAAGTTAGGGCACCTTACAAATTTGAATCAACATGCAGTGGCTGTGGGCAATATCTGACAATAGGTTTACTGTTAGGGATTAAGGTTATGGTTATGGTTTGGCATAGGATTAGGGTTGTTCTCAGGGATGGTATCTGTGCATGAGTGAGGATTAAGTTCAGGGCACCATAACTATTTGAATCAACTTGCAGTGTGTGAGTGCATTGTCTAAGGTTATGGTTAGGTTTAGGATTAGCGTTTGCGGTGAGGGCTAGTGTTAGGGTTAGGGTTCTGTTCAGGGTTAGGGTTGTACTCAGGGATGGGATGTGTGCATGGGTGAGGTTGAATGTTAGGGCACCATAAAAATTTGAATCAACTTAGAGTGTCCGAGGGCAGGGTCTGAGTTTAGGGTTATTCTTAGGGTTAGGATTAGGGGATAGGTATATGGTAAAGCTTAGGGTTCGTGTTTCATTTAGGGTTGTGCTCAGTGATGGGATCTGTGCATAGGTGAGGGTTAAATTTAGGGCTCCATACATATTTGAATCAACTTGTTGTGTCTGAGGGCAGTGTCTGAGGCTAGGTTTAGTGTTAGGGTTAGGATTTAGGGCTATGGCTGCGTTAGAGTTCAGGGTAGGTTTAAGTTTGTGCTCATGGATGGGATCTGTGCATACGTGAGGTTTAATGTTAGGACACCATACAAATTTGAAAAACTTGCAGAATCTGAATGCATTGTCTGAGGATAGGGGTAGTCTTAGCATTAGGTTTAGAGGTTAAGGCTAGGGATAGTGTAAGTGATTGGGTTAGCATTAGGTTTGTGATCTGGGATTGGGTCTGTGCATGGGTGAGGGTTAACGTTATCACACCACCCAAATTTTAATCAACTTGCAGTGTCTGAATGCAGTGTCTGTGGTTAGGATTATGGTCATGGTTAGAGTTGGGGTTAGGCCTAATTTTAGGGTTAGGCTTAGGGTTAGGGTTTAGGGTTAGGGTTCTGCTTAGATATGGGATCAGTGCATGGGTGAGGGTAAAAGTTAGGGCACCAAGCAGATATGAATCACTGTGCAGTTTTGAGGGCAGTGTCTGGGGTGAGGGAAAGGTTTAGGAATAGGATTGGGGTTAGGGATAGTGTTAGAGTTAGGGTTCTGTTTAGGGATAGGCTTTTGCTCCGGGATGGGATCTGTGCGTGGGTGAGTGTAAAAGTTAGGGTACCATAAAATGTGGAATCAAATGGTATTGTCTGTGTGCAGTGTTTGGGTTATTGTTGGTGTTAGTGGTTAGTGCTAGTTTTAGGGTTATGGTTCCAGTTAAAATGAGGGTTGTGCTCAGAGATGGTATTTGTGCATGGGTGAGGGTTAATTTAGGGCACATACAAATGTGAGTCAAATTGCAGTGTCTGAAAGCGGGGTATGAGGATTGTATTTGGGTTGAGGTTTGGGTTAGGTTTAGGGCTAGGGTTAGGGTTAGGGTTTTGCTCATGGATGGGCTCTGTGCATGGGTGAGGGTTAAAGTTAGGGCACCATACAAATTTGAATCACCTTGCTGTATCTGTGCAGTGTTAGGGTTATTGTTTGAGTTACGAGTTAGGGATAGGGTTAGGGTTAAATGTAGGGTTAGCATTATCTTTAGGGTTAGGATTGTGCTTAGGGATGTAATCCTTGCAAGGTTGAGGGTAAATGTAATTGAACCGTACTAACTTGAATCAAATTGCAGTAAATGAGTAGAGTGTTAAGTTTATGGTTTGTGTTAGTGATAGGGTTCTGGTTAGGTGCAGGGTTAGGTTTATGATTTGGGTTAGGGATAGGGTTGTGCTCATGGATGGGATCTATGCATGAGTGAGAGTTAAAGTTAGGGCACCATACAAATTTGAATCAACTTTCAGTGTTTGGGGGAAATGTTGGAGGTTAGGGTTAGGGGTGGGGATAGGACTAGGGGTAGAGCTAGGTTTAGGGGTAGCATTCATGTTAGGGTTAAGGTTGTGCTTATGGATGGGATCTGTGCATGGGGGTGGTTAAAGTTAGGGCACCATACAAATTTGAGTCAACTAGCTGTGTCTGATGGCAGTGTCTGTAGTTAGGGTTAGGGTTAAGGTTAGGTTTAAGGGTTAGGGCTAGGGTTTGCCTTAGGGTTCAGTTTAGGGATAGGATTGTGCTTGGAGATGGGATCTGTACATGTATGAGGGTTAAAATTAGGGCTCCATACAAATTTGAATTAACTTGCTGTGTCTGAGTGCAGTGTGTGTGAATAGGGTTTGGATTAGAGTATGTGTTAATGGCTAGGGCTAAGGTTAGGGTTAGGGTTGTGCTCAAGACCTGGATCTGTGAATGGGTGAGGGTTAAACGTAGGGCACCATAAAATTGGAATCAACTTGCAGTGTCTGAGGGGAGTGTCTCAGGTTATGGTTGGGGTTAGGGTTAGGTTTAGGGGTTAGGGCTTGGATTAGGGTTAGGGTACAGGTTAAGGATAGGGTTGTGCTCAGGGATGGGAATCTGTGCATGGGTGAGGATTAAAGTTAGGACACCATAGAAGTTAGAATCAACTTGCAGTGTCTGTGGACCGTGTCTTATTTTAAAGTAAGGATTGGGTATAGGGTTGGGTTTAGAGGTAGGGTTAGTGTTAGTGTTAGGGTTAGGGTTAGGGGTGTGCTGAGGGATGGGATCGGTGCATGGGTTAGAGTTAAATTTAGGGCTCAATAAAAATTTGAATCAACTTTCAGTGTCTGACTGCAGTGGCTGAGGATAAATTAGGGTTAGGGTTAGGTTTAGGGGTTAAGGCTAGGATTAGGGATAGGGTACAGGTTAAGGTTAGGGTTGTGCTCAGGAATGGGATCGGTGCACAGGTGAGGATTAAAGATAGGACACCATAGAAGTTAGAATCAACTTGCAGTGTCTGAGGGCAGTGTCTTATTTTAAGGTAAGGGTTAGGGATAGGGTTGGGTTTAGAGGTAGGGTTAGTGTTAGTGTTAGGGTTAGGGTTAGGGATGTGCAGAGGGATGGGATCAGTGCATGGGTTAGAGTTAAATTTAGGGCTTAATAAAAATTTGAATCAACTTTCAGTGTCTGACTGCAGTGGCTGAGGATAAATTAGGGTTAGGGTTAGGGTTAGGGGTTAAGGCTAGGATTAGGGAAAGGGTATGGGTTAGGGTTATGGTTGTGCTCAGGAATGGGATTGGTGCATGAGTGAGGATTAAAGACAGGGCTCCTTGCAAATTTGTATCAACTTGCAGCGTCTGAGTGCAGTGTCTGAGGACAGTTTTGAAGTTAGTTTTAAGTTTATGGGTTAGGGCTCGGGTTAGGGATTGGGTTCGGGTTGTTCTCAGGGATGGGATCTGTGTATGGGTGAGGGTTGAAGTTAGGGCACCATACAAATATGAATCAACTTACAGTTTCTGAGGGCAGCGTGTGAGGATAGTGAAAGGGTTAGGGTTAGGGTTAGGGTATATAGGTCTAGGGTTAGGGTTAGGGTTCGTGATGGAGTTAGGGTTGTCCTCAGGGACAGTATCTGTGCATGTGTGCGTCTTCCACCTAGGGCAACATACATATTTGAATCAACATGCAGTGTCTGACAGCACTGTCTGAGGTTATGATTAGGGTAAGGGTTTATGGCTAGTGTTAGGGTTAGGCTATGGGTTAGGTTTAGGGTTTTGAATAGCAATGCAATCTGTGCATGGGTTAGATAAAAGTTAGGTCGCCAAACAAATTTGAATCAACTTGCAGTGTCTCTTGCCAGTGACTGGTATTATGGTTATTGTTAGTGTTAGAGTTAGGTGTTTGGGCTAGAGTTAGGGTTAGGGTTCAGGTTAGTGGTAAGGTTGTGCTCAAGGATGGATCTGTGCATGGGTGAGCATTAAATTTAGGGCACCGTACAAATGTGTATCAACTTGCATTGTCTGAGGGCAGTGTCTGAGTTTAGGGTTTGCGTTAGGGCTGGGCTAGAGGCTATGGCTAGGTTTAGGGTTAGGTTTCAGGGTAGGGTTGGTTTGTGTTCAGGAATGGGATCTGTGCACTGGTGAAGGTTAAAGTTAGGGCACCATACATGTTTGAATCAATTTTCACTGTATGTGTGCAATGTCTGAGTAACAGTTAGGGTTAGGGATAGTGCTTAATGATAGGGATAGGGTTAGTTTTTGGGTTCTGGTTAGGGGTTGGCTCCAGGATGGGATCTGTGCATGAGTGAGGTTTAAAGTTAGTGCACCATGCAAAATTGAATCACCCTGCAGTATCTGAGGGCAGTGTCTGAAGTTTGCGATAGGGTTAGGGATTGGTGCTAGGGTTAGTGATAGGGTTCGGTTTAGGGTTAGGGCTGTGCTCAGGGATGAGATCTGTGCATGGATGAGCATTAAATTTAGGGAGCCATACAAATTTGGATCAAATTGCACTGTCTGAGGACAGTGTCTGAGGGCAGTGTCTGATGACAGGGTTAGGGTTAGGGTTAGAGGTTAGGGCTAGGGTTAGGGTTAGGTTTCGGGTTAGGGTTAGGCTTGGGCTCAGGAATAGGAAGTGTGCATTGGTGAGGGTTAATGTTAGGGCACTATATCTGTTTGAAACAACTTACACTATATATGGGCAGTGTCTGAGGTAAGGGTTGGGGTTAGGGTTAGTGTTTAGGTCTAGGATTAGAGTTAGGGTTTGGGTTCGAATTAGGGTTATGCTCAAGGATGGGATTGTGCATTATGAGAGTTAAAGTTAGGGCACCATGCAAACTGGATCACCTTGCAGTGTCTTAGGGCAGTGTCTGAGGTTAGCAATAGGGTTAGGGGTTAGGCCTAGGGATAAGGATAGGATTCTGTTTAGGGTTAATGTACTGTCAGTGATGGGATCTGTGCATGGTTGAGGGTTAATGTTAGGGCAACATACAAATTTTAGTCAACTTTCAGTGTCTGACGGCAGTGTCTGAAGTTAACATTCAGGTTAGGGTTAAGGTTAGGGGTTAGGGGTAATGTTATGGTTATGTTTGGGTTAGTGTTAGGGTTGTGCTCAGGGATTGGATCTGTGCATTGTTGAGGGTTAAAGTTAGGGGACCATGCAAATATGAATCAACATGCAGTTTCTGAGGGCAGTGTCTAAGGTTAGAGCAAGGATTAGTGTTATGGTTATATTTTAGGGATAGGATTAGATTTAGGGTTCGGGTTTGGGTTAGTTTTGTGCACAGGGATGGGATCTGTGCATGGGTGCTGGTTAATGTTCTGGCACCATACATATTTGAATCAATTTGCAATGTCTCAGGGCAGTGTCTGCAGTTATGGTTATGGTTAGGGTTAGGGTTATGGATGAGGGCTAAGGTTAAGGTTATGGTTTGGGTTAGGGTAAAGATTGTGCCAAGGGATGGGATCTGTGCATGGGTGTTATTTCAATTTAGAGCTCCATACTATTTTGAACAACTTGCAGTGTTTGAGTTCATTGTCTGAGGTTATTTTTAGGATTAGGGTTAGGGGTTATGGCTAGGGATATGTATAGGGTTCGGGATAGAGCTAGGGTTTTGCTCATGAATGGGATCCCTGCATGGGTGAGGGTTAAATTAGGGCACAATAAAAATTTGAATCAACTTGCAGTGTCTGAGAGAAGTGTCTGTTCTTTGGGTTAAGGTTAGGATTAGGAATAGGGTTTAGTGCTAGGGTGAGGGTTAGTGTTAGGGTTGTACTCTGGCACTTGATCTGTACGTGGGTGAGGGTTAAAGTTAGGTTACCATACATATTTGAATCAACATGCAATGTCTGAGTAGTGTATGAGGTTATGGTTATCGTTAGGGTTGGGGTCAGGGGTTAGCACTAGGATTAGAGATAGGGTTCGGTTTATGGTCAGGGTTGCATTCAGGGATAGGATATGTGCATGTTTTAGGGTTAAAGTTAAGGCACCATATGAATTTGAACAACTAGCAGTGTCTGACAGCACTGACTGAGTTAGGGGATTACAGTTAGGGTTAGGGTAGTGGTTAGGCCTGGGATTAGGGTTAGGTTTCATGTTAGGGTTAAGGTTGTGCTCAATGATTTGACCTGTGCATGGGTGAGGTTTAAAATTAGGGCATTGTATAAATTTGAATCAACTTGCAGAGTCTGTGCAGAGTGTCTGATGTTAGGGATAGTGTTAAGGTTAGGGTTAATGGTTAGGGCTGGGATTAGGGATAGAGCTCAGGTTAGGGTTAGGGTTGTGTTTAGGGATGGGATCTGTGCATGGGTGAGGGTTAACAGTAGGGTACTGTACGAATTTGAATCAACTTGCACTGTCTCTGTGCAGTGAATGACGTTAACATTAGGGTTAGAGTTAGTGTTACGGGTTAGGGCTAGTGCTAGGTTAAGTTTCGGGTTAGTGTTAGGGTTGTTCTCAGGTATGGGATCTGTGCATGGGTGAAGGGTAACTTAGGGAACCATACAAATTTGAATGAACTTGCAGTGTCTGAGTGCAGTGTCTGAGGATAGGGTTAGGGTTAATGTTAAGTTTATGGGTTAGCGATAGTGTTAGGGCTTGGGTTCAGGTTCAGGTTAGGATTGTGGTCAGGGCTTGGATCTGTGCATGGGTGAGATTTAAAGTTATGGCACCATACAAATTTGAATTAAATACCAGTGTCTGAGGGCAGTGTCTGAGGTTAGCCTTAGGGTTAGGGTTAGGGTTAGGAATTAGGTCTATGGTTAACTTTAGGGTTCGGGATATCTCCAGTTTTGTGCTCAGGGACAGGATCTGTGCTTGGTTGTAGGTTAATGATAGGGCACCATACAGATTTCAATCAACTTGCATTGTCTGATCGCAGTGTCTGAGTTTAGGGTTAGGTTAGGTTTAGGGTAAGAGGTTAAGGCTAGGGTTAGTGTCAGAGTTCGAGTGAGGATTAGTGTTATACTCAGGTATGAGATTTGTGCATTGGTGAGGGTTAAAGTTAGGGCACCATACAAATTTGAATCAACCTGCAGTGTCTGAGCGTAGTGTCTGAAGTTAGTGTTAGGATTAATGTTAGGGTTAGGGGTTAGGGCTAGGTTAGGTGTACCATTTGCGTTAGGGTTTGGGTTTCATTCAGGGATGGGATCTGTGCATAGTTGGGGGTTATATTTAAGGCACCATACAAATTTGTATCAACTTGCAGGTTTTCAGGGCAGTGTGTGAGGTTAGGTTAGAGTTAGGGTTAGGGTTAGTGGTCAGGGCTAAGATTATGGTTAGGGTTCATGTTAGGGTTAAGGTTGTGCTCCATGATGGGATCTGTGCAGGGGTTAGGGTTAAAGTTAGGGCACAACATAAATTTGAATCAACTTGCAGTGTTTGTACGCACTGTCTTAGGTCAGGATTAGGGTTAGAGTTAGGGTTAGCGGTTCGGGATAGGATGAGAGTTAGGGCTTGGGTTAGGGTTAGGGTTGTGCTCAGGTATGGGATCTGTGCATGGGTGAGGGTTAAATTTAGGGCACCATACAAATTTGCATCAACATGCAGTTTCCTCGTGCAGTGTCTGAAGGTAGGGATAGGGTTAGGGTTTAGGGCTACTGTTAGAGTTACGGTTTGGTAATGGATAGGGTTATGCTCAGGGATGTCATCTGTGCATGGGTGAGGGTTAAAGTTAGGTCACCGAACAAACTTGAATTAACTTACAGTTTCTGAAGTTATTGTGTGAGGATAGGGTTAGGGTTAGTGTTAGGGTTGGGGTGAGGTTTAGTGTTATTGTTAGGGTTTGGGTTAGGTTTGGGGTTTTGCTCAGAGATAGGATCTATGCATGGGTTAGGGTTAAACTTAGGGTACCATACAAATTTGCATCAACATGCAGTGTCCTTGTGCAAAGTCTGAAGGTAGGGATATGGTTAGGGTTAGGGTTTGGGGTTGGGGCTAGGGTAAAAGTTAGGGTTTGGTAATGGATAGGGTTATGCTCAGGGATATCACCT
>VMDO01037914.1:0-13931 GCA_007922755.1 Pedetes capensis
TCAGAAGCTAAGCAGGGTCGGGCCTGGTTAGTACCTGGATGGGAGACCGCCTGGGAACACCAGAAGCTGTAGGCTTGGGAGAAGGACCTGGCAACCCCCTCCCAAAAATCAATCTGCCATTGAAAACCCTATGAACAGCAGAGAAGCACTGACAATAGTGTTTCCCCTGTTGTACAGAGGGTCGCTATGAGTCGGACACTGACTAGACGGCACCTAACAACAACAACATCATTATATTTGAGATATTACATCTGAGGATAAGCCACAGTAGTTAATAGTTACCGATGGTAAAATAATAGTGGATAAGTTATCAGTGCCTGCAACTGCAGCGCTGTGGTGTCTGATCCCATTATATCTCAGAAGCTAAGCAGGGTTGAGCCCGGTTAGTCCTTGGATAAGAGACCTCCTGGGAACACCAGATACTGTAGGCTTGGGAGAAAGACCCAGCAACCCACTCCCAAAAATCAATCAGCCATTGAAAACTATGAATAGCAGAGAAGCACTGGCAATAGTGTTTCTCCTGTTGTATGTAGGGTCGCTATGAGTCTGATACCAACTCGAGGGTACCTAACAACAGCAAATTATCAATAGTATCAGTAAGTCCTTGCATTTGAATTGTATTTCAGTTATAGTTAGAGAAATATCCAAAGTAAATAATTGCTGCTAATAAAAGAATAAACACACTCACTGAGCAAAAGTGGCAATAAATTTATCTAGAAAAATAAATAAGGAAGGGATGCAGCCATAGCACCCTTTCATCTAATCGTATCTGATATAGGAAGCTGAGCAGTATTGGCCTGGTTAGTCCTACAGTGGGAGATCTCCTGAGAATACCAGGTCCTGCAGGGTAGGAAGAAGGACCTCGTAGCCCACTCCCAAAACAATTAGCCATCAAAAACCTTGCAAACAGCAGAGAAACAAGACATAGTGCAAGGCATGGCACAATGGCCAGGAGTGTTTTGTTCTGTTATACATAGAGTCACTATGAGTCTGACCCATCTCGCCACCCACTTAACAATCCCACCATAAATATGGAAGCTTTGGTTTTATGTAGCTAAACTCTTAAAAAAATAACTATTTATGAAACTATGTGAGATACATGTAGATTTTCAGAAGCCAAACGAAAGAGATTCAAATAAATAGAATGTACGCTAGTGACATATTTTTGCTTACATGAATATGTTTTTTTTTTCAGAACTTGGGATTTGAGGGCAGGATATCATGTACAGTACACAAGGACTTTACCACTGAGTGGCACCCCAGCCTTTTTATCATTTTTTTTTTAATTTTGAAACAAGGTTTCCCTAAGTTGCACAGGCTGCCTCTGGGCTTGTACTTGTGATCCTCCTGCCTCAGCCTGTCATGTAGCTGAGATTCCAGGCATTTCCCACAGAACCCAGCTTATGTGAATATCTGAACTGTACTTTCAAAGTACTTTAAAGTAAAATATTGATACAAAGATATGTCATTATACTGATATAGGAAGAGCTTGTATTAATAGAATGTCCTTGAAAGGAATCTAACTGATGAATTTAAAAAATGAAGAGAATCCATTAAAAATATCAGGATTTTGAAAGAACTGGTAAATAAAGAGAAAAGATTAAAATATGTGTACTCAATATATATTTTTCATAGTCTTGCTACATATTTCAAGGGTTATTAAATTTTGATCATAATGAAAAAATATATAACAACATATACCTCCCCTAAAGGATTGAATGCAACGACTCTAACAGATATTTCTACACCTACAAGCATATGCTCTTACTATAACAAATTGGTGGTAAAAATAAAAAGAGAAATATATTTAACAACCAATACTATTACATGCTAGTTTTACTTTTATCTGACATGTGATTCACATTTGTAATCAAATCCTAAATATTCTTTTATATTTTATACATGGGAAGCAAGCTATATATGTTTTGTTGGTGTTGTTGCTAGGTGCTGTCCAGGCTAGTCCAATTTATAGCAAACCTATGTATAGTAGAATGAAACACTCCCGGATTCCTTGCCATGTAAACAATCTTATTTACATTTAAATACATTGTTTCAGACACTGTATAAATCCATCTACTGAAGGGTTTCCCTTTTTTGTTGTTATTGACCTGATGCTCTACCAAACATTATGCCCTTCTCCAGGGGTTGGTCCCTCTTGATTACATGTCCAAAATACATAAGAGGCAGTCTAGCCATCCTTGCTTGCAAGGAGCACTCCGGTTGCACTTCTTCTAGGACAGATCTGTTGTTTCCTTGGGCAGTCCATGCTATATTCAATATTTACCTCCAGCACCATAATTCAAAAGCATGAATTCTTCTCCTGTGTCCCTTGTTCAATTTCCAGCTTTCACAACCATATGATGCAACTGAAAATACCATGTCATGGGTCAGGTACACTTTCATCTTCAACATGACATTTTTACTTTTCAATACTTTAAAGAGATCTTTTAAGTTTTTCACTTTTTACAATCAACTTCTGATGGCTTGCATGCTCTCCAGGGAGATATGTGGTCAAAGTTTTGGAAATGTCCATGGATCTTGGTCTCCATGTATTCAGGAGTTACAATAGATAATTGCTTTTTACAGGTAATCCTATTGGATTTTCCCTTTGCTTTGTTGGTTTCCATATAGTTCTATTAGGAATTAGATATGATTGGTGCCTTTTTTTTTAAGTAAAAATTAAGGTGAGACTTAGTTAACATAAAATTATTCATTATAGAGTGAACAATTCATTAGCATGTAGTGCTTTTACTATATTATGTGAAAAACTCATCCATCAAAGTCCATTCTGGAAGTTTTAACCCAGGCCCCTTGCACATACTAGGCAAGTACTCCACCATTGAGCTACGTGTCAGCCCCTTTTACATGTTTTTATTTTCAGATGGGATCTTGCCAAGTTATGCACGCTGCCTCTGGCCTCAGACTTCTGATCCTCTTGCCTCAATCTCCCCAATCTCTGAGTTTTATAGGTGTGAGTCACTGCACCTGGCTACATCCAGAGTATTTTAATATTCCCAAAAGAAAGTTCTATTTTCACTAATCATTCACTCCCTAGTCCTCACTTCTCTCAATCCCTGCACCTCACCAGTATATTCTCTCTCATAGGATTCACCTGTTATGAATATTTCATATAAAATGGAAGAACATAATATTAAGCTTTTTGTGTAGGCTTCCTTTAGTTTACCATGTTTTTGAGGTTCATGCATTTTGTAGCATACATCAGTAATTCACTATATTTTATGACTGAATATTTCCTTATATCTTTATCCACTCATTGGTGATGGAGATGTAGACTGTTTCCACATTTCAGCTATTGTGAATAATGCTACTATGATTTGACTCCTGTACTTCAATTCTTAAGGGTACATAACTGAGCCATGAGGTAATCCTAAGGATTGTGAAATATGATCTCATTGTGGTTTTCATTTGCATTTCGCTGATGATTGGTGATGCTGACTATCCTCTCCTGTGCTTATAACCAATTATATATCTCACAGAGAAGTATCTATCTGTTCAAGTCCTTTTCTCGTATTTACATGAAATTCTTGCATTTTTGTTGATGCTGTAAGAGTGGTTCATATACTCAGGTAGTCGGTCCTTTACAAATACAGGATTTGTGAACATTTCATTCCACTGGTTATCTTTTCACTCTCTTGATAACGCCCTTTGATGGCAAGTCTTTTTCATTTTGAGTAAGTCCAATTCATTTACTTTTCTTTTGTTGCTGGTGCTATTGGTATAATGTCCAAAAATCAATTGCCAAACTCAATGTAATAAAGATATTCTTCAATATTTTCATCTAAAATTTTTATAGTTTTTGCTATTTCGTTTAGGCCATTGGTCCATTTCTCAGATAATTATTGTGTGAGTTAGAGATGTCACATCATGCCTCTGCCTGTGTACATATGGTTGTCACAGCACTATTTGTTGAAGAGACGATAATTTCATTCAACTGTCTGGAAACTTGTCAAAAAATATCACTTGAATGTAGACGCATGGTATTATTTTTGACATCTGTTTTCTATATTATTGGCACAAGATCTATCCTTGTGCTAATACCATACTGTTGTGATCAGTTTATATTTGCAGTAAGTTTCAAAATCAGGAAGTATGATTTCTCCAACTTATTTCCCTTCAATAATATTTTTGCTGTTCCAAACTCTTTTAAATTTTATATGAATTTGATAATCAGCTCTTGAATTTCTAAAAAAACCCCAGTGCATTGGATATTTGATAGGGATTGTATTGAATATGTAAATCACTTATGGTAGTGTTATCTTCTTAACACTGTCAATATTCTAAATCAAGAATGCAGGATATCTTTCCATATTTTTAGGTCTCCATTGATTATCTTTAGCAACGCTTTATTGTTTACAATGCAAAAATCTTTCATCTCATTGGTTAGATTTATTCTTGAGCATTTTATTTCTTTTCAATGCTTTTATAAATCAAATGTTTTCTTCATTCTTTTTTCAGATTATTCATTGCTGGTATATTGAACAAAATGGATTGGTAGAAACTAATCTTAAATCCTACTCCTTTGTTGCATTTTATTATCTCTAGTTGGTATTTTTTGAGAATTATTATATGTAACATCTCTGCTATAAACTCTAATTGTATATTGACTATAAGTGGTAAAAATGGATATTCTCTTCTTCTTACTGATCTCAAGGGGAAAGTTTTTAGTCTTTCATCTTTGAGTATGATGTTAGCTGTGAAGTCTTCGTAAGAACTGTGTGTCATGTTGAAGATGCTATCATTTGTCCCTATTTTTTCATCATGTAATAATGTTGGATTTTGTCAAATACTTTTCTGAATTAAATAATGTAATGCTTTCTATTGGAAACCCCTCATTATACCATGAATATGTTTCATTACATTGATTTGTATATGTTTAACCACTCTTGCATTCCTGCTATGAATTGCATTTGCCCACAGTATACAATCCTTTTAATCCTTTTATCATTTCTATTCAGTTTTGCCAGTGTATTTTTGAGGACTTTGCATATATATTCATAAGGGACATCCATTTCAGTTTTCTTTCTCTGTTACGTTTATCTGGCTTTGGTGTCAGGATAGTACTGACTTCACATAAAGATTTATAAAATTTCCCTTTCTACCTTTTGGAAGAACTTCAAAATAATTGTTGCTAAGCCATTTTAATGTTTGAACGAGTTCATTAGTGAAGCCATGTGGTTCTGAGCATTTTTAAATAAGAATTTTATTTAAATAAGACAATTGAAGAGAAAATTACCTAGCATTGATATTTTAGAATAATTTATGCCTACTTAAAGACAGATTTCCCTACCTGTGCCAGATATATAGATATATATTTTATAAAATTGTCAGTGGTTTTATGATACTAAATGGAAAGATTTAGCCATGCATGGTGGCCCATGCCTGTAATCCCAGCAAGGCAAAGCCAGGAGGATCACAAGTTTGAGACCAAAGACAGTCCACGACGTAACTTAGCAAGACCTAGTCTCAAAAAGTAAAAAAATGAGTCTGGTTTGGTGGCACACACCTGTAATCCCAGCGACTTGGGAGGAGGAAGCAAGTTCGAGACCAGAGGCAGTCTGTGTAATTTAGTGAGACCATGTCTCAAAAAAAAAAAAAAAAAGAAAAGTAAAAAGTGGGCTGAGGGTGCAGCTCAGTGGTCCAGCACTTGCAGAGCATGCAATGGTGAGGCCCTGGGTTCAACCCTCAATACTGAAAAAAAAGAAAGAAGAAAGAAAGGAAGAAAGAAAGAAAGAAAGAAAGAAAGAAGGAAAGAGAAAGAAGAGAAAGAAAGAAAACACTAAAATGCTCCAATTCAACAAGGCAGGCAAGGAATTTTTTCTTTTGTTAAAGCAACAAGAGCAAAATCCCTAGTGTGCCTTACTATTTTTGGATGTTTGTGATCACTGATGTGCAGATGGTGGGCTACCGGTAGACTCATAGTGGCTTTACACTATCAAAGAGAAATCACCCTTACTAGAAAATGCTTCACGTTCTGAGCACAGTTACCAGCATTTCTTACCAGGAAACGTGATCAGAAGTAAGAATGTAACTGGAATCATAGCCTGTGAAGAACAATTTGGTTGACAACAAGGAAGAAAGATCTGAAAAGTTAGGGACAATGATGTCTAGGAAAGGAGTGGATACACAAATGCATGCAGACAGATAATGGAACAGTCACATCACCATCCATCTTATTGTACCTTTAAAAGGAGGCACTCAGCTACCAGGTTGTCCAAGTGTGTCCATAGGTAGTTGAAATCCAGGACTGTCCCTGGTCGTCCAGAGTTTGTATAAAGTTCCCATGAATGAAATACCCCTGGTGGTTGCAATAGAAGTTATTCATGAGAGCAGTGTTATAGGCTCCTGTCTAGAAGGGCCATCTAATTAATGATGCTATATCCCAGCCATGGTAATGATAATATTGAGACCTGATTTACCACTGTCTCTCAAAAATACTCTCATATCATGGCAGGTGGATCACATCACATTTTCCCATTGTAGACAGAGTGTTTGATTATAGGAATGGATGCTTATTCTGAACATGGTTTTGCTCGCATTTTGCTCCCCATTTTTGGCAATACTATTATCAGAGAGCATAGAGAGGCTGGTCTACTTATATTTGCATCCCGCCATATTTCCCTGGACTGAGAAACTTACCTTAAGTTCAGAAAATTTCTATAACCATCACATGGTACTGTGTTGGGTCACTCACAGCCCTGGGATGCAGCAACCGTGATATACACAGAAATGGTTACTGAATATCCCACATTGATAATGACACCCCAGAGTCTTAGGATGCTACCTTCTAGCATGTTATACACAACTAGAAATCAAAGGTGAAGGAATTATTGACACTGTTCTTCTCTTCTCTTCAAACTAGGCTTTGCTGACTTGTAAACCTTGGTTCTTAAGTATGAAGGTTTCTTCAAAGAGGCTCAGAAAGGGTTTTGACATAGCTAAAGTCATGCATGAACCCTGGGTTCAGCACCCCAGTACTGGAAAAGAAAGTTTTAAAAAGCACTACAGCTTTAGCATCATGAAATCACTTTAGTCTTTGCATATACATGTATCTGATTTTAGTGAACCTATTTCCTTCATTCTTTGAGCTTCAGATTTGACATCAAGGGGCTATGGTTGTCCCTTCAAACAGGCTTAATCCATTACTCTAGGGTTTCTTCTTTTATCTTTTGCTCTATAAAATGTTCCAGCATCATTTTGTAAATACCCAGTGGTGGACCTTGAAGTGGCCACGTCTCCAAAGAGCTTTGCTTCCTGTTATGAGGAACAGTAATCCGAGACCATAATCTGAGCACTGAGGATGTCCATTGCTGTTTGTATCATTTGCAAATATTTTTTTCAGTGAATAAGACTAATACATAAATATTTTGTGAGTTCACAATTTCAAACTGAAATTTCTAATCCTTTGAAATGATATGTTTTTGTGTAGATTTCTTAATTACCTATAAACCTCTTTTTCCTTTAACATGGAAAATCTTGGCTTATTATTAATGTAACTATATATTGTATGTTACTAAATATAATAATAATTTTAAAGTGATAACTTCATTAAATACATTTGAAAGTGTATTCAAATATTTCTCACTTTGTGTTATTGTATTATACTTAGTTATAGGAGTTCATTTTATATTTGGAAATGGCTATATTTGTTGTTGTTATTAGGTGCCATTGAGTCGGTGTCCGACTCATAGCGACCCTCTGTACAACAGAGGAAACACTATTGTCAGTGCTTCTCTGCTGTTCATAGGGTTTTCAATGGCAGATTGATTTTTGGGAGGGGGTTGCCAGGTCCTTCTCCCAAGCCTACAGCTTCTGGTGTTCCCAGGCGGTCTCCCATCCAGGTACTAACCAGGCCTGACCCTGCTTAGCTTCTGAGATCTGACGGGATCGGATACCACAGGGCTACAGCTGCAGGCAATGGCTATATAAGACTATATAAAAGGTGCTAAATTTCAACATTATCCAGGAAATGCAATAAAAACCACAATGAGATATCACCTTATGCTTATTAGGATGATTATTTAAGAGAGGCAATGAGAATTGGCAAGTTTGTGGAGAAATTGAAATCCTTATAAAGTGATGGGAGAAGCTGGGGGTGGTGGCGCACACCTGTACTCCCAGTGACTCAGGAGGCAGAGGCCAGAGGATCTCAAGTTCCAGAGCAGAGGCAGTCTTTGCACTCTGTCTCAAAAAGTAAAAACAGTGGCTGGGGGGAGCAGCTCAGTGGTACAGCACTTGCAAAGCATGTTATGTAAACACGAGGCCCTGGGTTCAACCCCCAGTACCGTGCAGCTACTATAGGTAATGGGGTTGGGATTTAGCTCAGTTGGTAGAGCACTGCTCTTCTGTCTCTGAGGTCCCAGGTTCGATTCCCAGCACTGCAAAAATGGGAGAAGGATGTGGCAACCCACTCCGGAGGCAATCCCAAAACAATCAGCCATTGAAAACCCTGTGAGTGTAGCTATGAGTCAGATAGAACTTGTCGGCACCTAACAACAACAACAACAACCATATATAATAGTATCTATATTCCTCAAAAATCTAAAAATAAAATTACTAATAAGCTCACCTCTGATATATAGCAAAAAGAATTAGAACCAGGATTTGAAGAGATAGCCCACTCACAACTATCCCAGATATCCAACAAACATGAGGGGATACAGATAATTCAGCATATACATAGAGTGAAATATTATTTAGCCTTTTTAAAAAGACAATCCTACCATGTGTGATGTCCATGGACCTGAAAGATTTTATGATGATTTAAAATAAGTACATCCAAATGGACAAGTATTCCATGATTCTTCTTATCTGAGGCTTCAAAATAGTCTAATGTACACAAGTAGACAATAGAAAGATGATTACTACGGTAACGGAGGAAGACCAAATGAGAAATTCCTGTTGAATGGATATAAAATTTCAATCATATAAAAGGAGTAAGTTCCAGAGATCTGCTCTGAATCATAGTATCTATTACTAACAATTAGGTAGCGTGAACTTAAGAAATTAACAGAGTATAGCTCACGTTAAGTGTTCTTACCCAAACCATACAAAGAAACAAAGAAAAACAAAGGGACATAGGAAGCTTTTGGAGGTGAATGTGGTGAAGATAGCATAAATATACACATACATTTAAACTCAGTAAATTATATGCATTAGGTATATATAGCTTTGTACACCAATTATACGTCAGTAGAGATGGAAAAATCATAGTTTAAGATTTCCTGTGGGATTTTATATACATAGAATCCCAGTGGAAATTTCACTAAGAATGTTGTGTAATAACCTCCCTTGAATAAATTACTTTCCCTATGTGCTTATTTGTCAATGTAATGCAAATTTACATTAATTTCTTTCAGTTTTCTTTTTAAGCTATGGTATATTGGCTAATTATGTAACAATGGATAGCATAAAACATTACATTATAGAAGTAAAATTACAATAAATGAGAAACATTTATTGGATTTACTGTGTTAAAGAATGCTAGGGAGCAACTAATTTCAATGATAGTTACACTGCATAGAAATTAATTCTCTTCCCTTTTGTACTGCAGATATGAGTTAATCCTATTTCATACCAATATATTGAAAGAAGAGGAGGAAGGAAAATGTAAATTGGTTACTCAGAGAACTACGTGATTGATTGATACATCAACATTCTATACGGTCTACCTAAGTTTGTTGTCCATTCCCACAGGGAGGCTATTTGTGTGGAAGTCACACATGCCACTGAAATGTACCTATAATGCTAGTGCACCTTCAAGGCAAGGACTTCTCCTTTTGGAACTTAAATGGTGCAATAATGTCGCAGACTTTCAGGAGCAAAAAATCGATCAATATGTTGACTACATAGCAGAGACACCCTGGGATTTATCTGACAAGAGGTGAGATCTCAGCCATTTTCTCTCCTACTCCTCTACAACTTTATTCAAACATTTCAATCGAAAATCTAGATAAATGCAGTGGAAGAATGAAGAGAAAAAGAAAAAAATAGAAGTTAAATGTTAAAAAATAAAAGTAACAATGATCGTGAACTCTGTGACCTTAAATAAAAAGGAAAAAAAAAAAACGTACAAAGTGTGGGGCTGAACAAAGTCTTACTGGAATAAAGAAAAACTTTTGGTTAGCTGCCTGTGGAGATTGCTTAATAGATCAAATTTAACTATGGATACTTTTTCAGTATATTCTTTATTCCACTAAAATCAAAATTCCTAATCACTTTCACCCAGTACCTTATGCAGTGTTCAAATGAACAAGACATACTCAAGAATATTCTAATAATCCAATTATCTAGCATACTTAAACATTTGAGAATAAAATAAATCATACTCTCCATGATCTCATAAGAAAATACAGCTTTCAAAATATTATACTAATAAATATAGTAAGAAAAATCTTTACTCTCTTAAATTAATTTATCATTCTTTAGCCAATACAACTTAATATTATCTATTTTGAAAGTATTTAATTACCTAAATTTGTTAAATATTCAAAATGCTTACCTTCTGGAGAAATTTAATATTAACACTATATTAAGATATATATATTCCCATTATACTAATTATTTCTTTGATCATATGTGAGTTCAGCCATGCATAGTGGCTCATGCCTGTAATCCCACAACTCAAGAGCCAGAGGCAAAAAAATCACAAGTTCAAAACCAGAGGCAGCCTGCATAACTTAGTGAGACAGTGTCTCAAGATAAAATATAATAAATGGGCTGGAGATGTGGCCCAGTGGTAAAGCTCTTGAAAATTGAAAAGTATGTGCAAGGCCCTGGGTGCAACCTCCAAGAACTCCAAGAGAAAAACAAAGGAGAGAGAGAGAGAGAGAAAAAGAGAGAGAGAGAGAATCATTTTTTTAAATAAGTAACACAGAAATCAAAATGATGACTTTTCTCTCTGCTTTTGAGATATGTCACATCCAGGAAAAAGCACAAACCTTAAGTGCAAAATTCAATATTTTTTGCTTATACACTAGGGCATAACCCTTAAATGACAAAAAAAAAAAAAAAAAAAAAAAAAACCATGTAGAATCCCAATAGAGTTTTGTACCTTTTCTGGGCAATAGTCACTCCATGAATGGTAAATATGGACAAGCTTTGTTTCACCATACGTTAGTTTTGCCACTTTTTCACTTAATATAAATGGAAATTACTACCATGTGAGATTGATTCATGTTATTGTGTCAGGAAAGGTTTCTTAAGAATCATAAATAAAAATATAAATTTTCTACTCATCTTTGTATAAAGAATTAATTGAAGAAGAATTTCCATACATTTCACTGAACATTTTGGTAGGTGTTGACACAAGAGTACACAAATGAATCAACTTCCAAAACATAGGTAATGAATTTATTGATGACTGTATGTGCTTTTTCCCCCTTTTATCTCAGTCTCTGTCCACCTCTTATCTCTGCCATCCTCATAGAACTAGTGACCTGCTTCCTGTTATCTGATAATAGTTTGCATTTCATTCTGTTTTCCATAATGGAATCATATGGATGTGTATTCTTTGTGTATATCATCTTCTATCAGTATGATTGCATCTAGAATAATCCTTGTAAGTACCCATAGTTTGCTACATTTTGTTGTTGAGAATTAGGCCAATATATCATACATTAAACTATGTCTTTTCATCCACCTACTGATGCACATGCATTGACATTTCTTTTCTTGTGGTGCTAGGGATTGACCCATACCCTTGGCATGCTAGGCATGCACTCTACCATTGAGCCTCATCCCCAGTTCCTTTTCCATTTTATACATAGTACAAGAAAAACTTCTTTGAACATTTGTATACACTATTTACATAAACATATGCACCAATTTTCTTTGAATAAACACTGAAAAGTATCTGGGGCATATGGATGTAAATGATCAATTGTTAATAAACTGCCTGGCTCTTTTCCAAGTGGTTTTAATTTAGATATTCCCAATGAATAATGATGATAAATACTATCCAGTAGACTTTCTTTAACATTACATACTGTCATATCTGAGATGTTTGTTTGAATATTTTATCATGTGTAACTGAATTGTTTGCCTTCATTTTATTGATTTGTGAGAATTCTATTTGACGTTTACATTCATATACGTTTACAGAAATATGTTCCTTCTTATCAGTGTATGTTCCTGTCATTCATTGGGAGTATATTTTGAAAAGAAAAATGCTTTAATTTTTATTTATCCCAATTTTTGATTATAGGTTCAATGCCTTTTATTAGCCTCTAAAGAAACCTTTGCCAGTCCCAAGTAATTTTTTGTCATGGATATGTCTGTTTTCATGAAGCATCTATTCAGACTCATTCTGACGTTTTATTGTCTCATTTGTTTTCTTATTGTTGAATTTTGAGAATTCTTTGTGTTTTCTGAATGTCAGTATTTTACAGTTCTCTAATGGAGTCTTCAATTGTGGCTATGGCTGCAAATTTATTTTTCATTGTGTCCTCCAGAACTAAGCTGTGGCCATCATATGGCTCCCCTGATGGTGGTTTCCCATCACCTGTGGGTCATTATTCTTTGTTAGCTGATACTTCTCCTTCAGAAGCTGAGCTCTGACTGCCTTAGTTTTCTAAATTCCATTCCCCCAGGATGGCATAGTAATTCATGCAAAACTAATCACACATATACCAATTCTATCAGCAGAATTGGGAAGCCACAAGAGGAGGATGGATGAAAATACAAAGAGTCAATGAAAACATTATCATATTTATTGTTATCAAGTTGAGATAGTCCAAGTCTTCCTTCCAACCCCACACAGTGAACATTAATATTTTAATAGTAGAGACAACATTGAATTGGAACTAGAACACCTCAAACGTTGAAAGAGTAATTTTTGTACCAGTTATCTGTTTCTATACAGCTGGTAATGCCAACTTTACCAGCTTAAATAAACATGCATTTATTGCCTTACCATTTCTTTGGAATCCGTACATAGCTTCACTAGGTTGTCTGCCTCTGACTCTCTCAAAAGGCTGCAACCAAAGCCTCCTGTAAGACGAGGGGCTTTTGTGAAGATTTGACTAAAAGTGAATCCACTCTAAGACGGCTGGTGGTCAGACCTATCCTGCAGGATCAAATACCTGAGAAAATAAACTTAAAGGAGGGAAGGTTATTTTGGCTCACAGTTTCAGAGGTTCTAGTCCATGGTCAATTGGCTCCATTATTTCTGGGCCTGTGTTGTGTCAGAACATCATTTCAGAAGGGTGCACTAGAGCAGAGCTCCTCTTATGGGAGAGGGGAGCAGACAGACAGAAAAGAAGGGGTAGGGCCAAGATGTCACTTTCCAGGAAATGCACCCAGTGACCTTCATTCTCCAACTAGGCCCTTCATTCCAGCAATGCCATTATATTATGAATACATCAAGGAATTAATCCTTTGGTTAAGTCAAGATCCAATCACTTCCCCCCAAAAAATCACCTGGCAACCAGGCTTTCAATGCTTAAGACTTCAAGACACATTTCTACAATATACATGGTGGGTTTTGTTAGGAATTATTCATGATGAGCAGTTGGGCTTAAGGCCTTGTTTCCCCACTGCCTATTGGCCAGAGTATATCACATTTTCTTGAGATACGGACTTTGTCATCATGGCAGCTCCACTCCTCATGTCTAGCCAGTTAGGTGGTACAGGCTTACTATAACCTAATCACATGAACTATAATCCTTTAACTTTGCCTGATTCTATAGGCAAGAAAAAGTCTATAGATTCAAACCATTGAGAGACTGAACATGCAACAGACATTGACCAGTTTGTATATGAGGTACAAACTCTCTCTCCCATGCTGCTAATTTCCCAGGAAACCCATCTTCTACACTACCAGGAAGAAAGAAAGAAAGAGAGAGAGAGAAATAGAGAGTGAGAGAGAGAGAGGAAGGAAGGAAGGAAGGAAGGAAGGAAGGAAGGAAGGAAGG
>VMDO01037915.1:0-13940 GCA_007922755.1 Pedetes capensis
GATCATCTAAGGCAGCTAACTACTAGCTCAGCAAATACCCTAACATGGTAGTTTCTCAGTAAGCCCAGGCTCAAGTCCATTGCTCTTTTGAGGGGTTATGTAGCCACAAAGTGGATCCAACTTCCAACTCTTGTCATTTTCCCTTAAGAACTGATACCATGAGCCTAATAGCCAGGTTTGGTTATTTAGCCAGTGGAAACTGATAACAACAAAATGACCACATGTATGAAATGGCACTAAAAAGTCAGGTGCTGGGTGTACACCTATAATCTCAGTGACTCAGGAGGCTGAGGCTGAAGGATTACAGGTATGAGGCTGGAGGCAGCCTACACAACTTAGTGAGGCCCAGTCTCAAAATAAAAAATGAAAAGGGGGCTGGGAGTACAGCTCAAAGGTAGAGTAGTTGCCTGTATGTGTAAGGCCCTGGGTTCAACTACCCAGTACTGGGGAAAAAAAAAAAAAGACATTAGATAATATAGCAAGATGCTGACACTCAGTTCTTGCTTTATTGGAATAACATCAGAAATGGTTCTTAAGGATGGCCTTAATGATAGAGAAAATATAGATTATACATTCTAAAAGTAATTGCATTTTGGATTTATTGAATATTTATCATATGTCAGGCATAGCACTAAGCATTTTTTCTTTCATTTACTTATTTATTTTTGGGGGTACTTGGAGATTGACCCCAGGGCAGTGCACATGCTCTGCAAGTGCCTTACCACTGGGCTTCACCCTCAGCCAATTTTTAATTATTTTATTATGAAACAGTTTCTTGCTAAGTTACATAGGCCATCCCTGGTCTTCAATTTGCAATCCTCCTACCTCTGTCCTCAGAGACACTGGGATTATAGGTGTGAGCCACTGTACCTGACTGTGCTAAGCATTTCTGGGGGATTATCATGTGCAGTTCTCATGATCACCCTGGGAACTACCCAGTTTCACAAATGACAAAATGAGGCTAAAAGAAGGGAAGTCAGTTGTCAGGTCGTGTAGTTAGTAGGGATTCGAGGTAGTATCCCACTCAGGCAATATCCTCCCGTCTTGGTTCTCCTAACTCAGCATCTCCCGTTCCCCTGAAAGACAACCATGGCTCTTCCCTCCCAGGGTCCCCAAACACACTCAATTATGCTCATGGGCGCATTGGACTGAGAATGGATGAAAATCTATTGAAAATTCTTAAATGATGAATAAATATGGACCAGCAAAGAAAGTGCCACATAATGAAGACTTCCTAATTTTAAAAGACTGACTCAGTCCTCTTTTGTTTGGGTTTTAGATTCTGGAGGATTGAATACTTCGCTGAGATAAAAAAAAAGTTATCTTCCTACACCACCCCTTCTATAAAGAGTGGCTGAAATGGTAGCAGCCACAGAATGCTCAGGTTAGGCTGGCAAGAGATCCCCAGAGCTGTTTGCTTTACCTGCTGTAGACGAGGGATTCACGGTTATTGATGACTTTATCCGATTTGTACCTGCGGAAGTCTTCCCAGGCGTCTTTGAAGGCAGTGACTGCCAAGATGACACAGACTGGTATCATGTTCAGCCCAGGCTGGAATGCATTGACCACGGGGATGAAATTCAGGATCACAATGCCCACAAAGTAGAGATTGGCAAACCGGTGTAGCTGCTCAAAGATGTTCTTGGGTATAAAGGACAGCACAGTGTACTTGCTGGTCTTAATTTGATTCCCACAATACTGGCAGTTGGGGTTCTCTTTGTGGGACCATCCATCAAAAAGCAGGTTGGAGACCACCACTCGTTTCTTGTCTTCTTTCCTTTTCCGCCTTTTCTTCCCTTCATTTCTCATTTCTGCTCAATCCTGCCTCTTTAATTCTCATAATTTATTCTCATCTTTTACTTGCCTTCTTTGCTGAAAATCTTTCTTCTTTCAAAAGAAAACCTAAAAATAAAAAGCCAGCATGCAAACACCAGGAGAGAAGTATGACGAGGAAGGATCTTGCAGAGAATGGGTGTGTATCCACAAGTCTACTTCCTTCTATTCCTTTGAGACTCCACCTGTTGGAATGTAGACGTCACCCACAGGTATCTTCCTTTTCCATCCTGGGCAGCCACAAACAGGTGCACTAACTCTGGGTCCTAAAACCTACCTGGTTAAGTTCTAAAAGCAAGAACCTTTAGCCAAGAAACTCTGAGGCTTTAAAAATGCCTTACATTTTCTTGTTTGAGAGGCACTGCCTGATACTCTCCAAAGAGTTTCTCCTGAAATGAGTCTTCTGAGATGATCTGGTCATTCTAAAGTTTAATTCTTGAGCTTCAAACCCACTCTTACTAATACAATATTCCTTGTGCTTGATAATATGAATATTTCACAATTTAAACCAAGGTTTCTCAACTTGAGCTCTACTGACATTTTTGACTAGGTAATAATTCTTCATTGCATGTGTGTGTGGGGGGGGTCTGTCTTGTGCATTATACCATATCTACCAGCACCCCGGGCTTCTATCCACTAGATGCCAGTAGTACCCTCCAAACAGATATGACAACCAAAAATACTTCCAGATATTACCAAATGCTCACTGGGGCATTAAAAATCACCTCTAGTTGAGAATCATTGAATTAAATGAACATGAGAAAATAAGGTAAGAAAAGAGACCTATGCTTTGAATATGTCAATGAATTTGTATAACTTATCGGCAAGAGAGAAAACAGAGGCAATTTTCCTTACCTTGCATATATTTGAATGTTAGAATAGTTTATCTCTCTATCAAAGCGGTGTCTCTTGAAGTCCTCCATGCCGTCCTTGACCAGGATGACAAACAGTACAATGGCCAGTGGTAACATGGTGATTTCCCTGTGGAAGACTTCCATGGAGGGCATCCAGTTGAGAACCACCAGGAACAGGAAATAGAGGTTAGCCCATCTGGAGGGGAAGGAAGACGTGAATGGAAACCACAGAGAAGAAAAAAATACTCTCTTCCCTATTTCCTCCTTATGATTGGTACTTATCAACTCAAATCACATTCTCTTTCAGTGTCACCTCAAACGTTGTGGTAAAGACTTTGAAGCTAACCAATCTAGATTTAAACCATTTCTATTGTTTACTAGTTGATTGACATTCCTGAGCTTGTTTTCTCTTATGTAAAGTTGGAATAATACTACCTTCCTTAAAGGACTATTCTAAGTGTTACATTGTTACATGGTATATTTATTAGGTACACAAGGGAGGGTTTTAAAGCATAGCAGTTGTGTAGTAAATGGTTGTTGTTGTTAGGTGCTGTTGAGTCGAGTCCGACTCATAGTTACCCTCATAGGGTTTTCAATGGCTGACTGTTTTGGGATTGCCTAGGGAGTGGGTTGCCATGTCCTTCTCCCATTTTGTGGTGCTGGGAATCAAACTCGGGACCTCAGAGACTGCAGAGCCGTGCTCTACCAACTGAGCTAAATCCCAGCCCCACAATAAATAGTAGCTTATAATAATAATTACAAAATTTAAGATGACATATAAGTACATATTTTGATTTACAATTAATAATGATTTTTTATACATTTTTTCCAAAGATTGGCTTTTATTTTCATGTTTTCCAAGCATATCTCATTTCCTCTTGCTAGAATGCCTTTGCACACATACATCAGTCTATAGGAAGAGTCTTCTGGTTCTCTTCTGACTTCTCTTGGCTCCTTTTTATTCAGTTAACGTATTCTTTTCTTTTAGGTTATATTTTATTTGCTACTTCCTCAAGGAAATCTTTTCTGACATCCTTAACCAGGCCAGATTTTCCTTTTAATTATTCTAACGTACCATATACCTCTCCTTGAAAGCATTTATTCTACTTATAATTTTATATCAATTTATATAATTTAAAAATTAACGTCTGTCTCTTTCACTAGACAATCCACTCAGAGTTCAGTGTATTTATCCATCTTTTTTCTCATGTATCTCTAACACCCAACACATAACCTGATAAACATTTATTTAATGAAGAATGAATGAGAAGAGTTTCTGAAGGTACATGCATTCGGATATTATAGGAGAGGGAAAGGCAGTCCCTTCGGGCAGTATCTCTGAATTCCTCTCTGTGTTGAATACCTGGTTAAGATGTGTATTGCTTGGATATTTGGCTACATACCTGTGAAACTGCTCAAAGAGGTTCTGGGGCAGGAAGGTAAAGAAGGTGTACTTGGTGGTGCAGATCCTGTTACCCGGGTACCTCCTGGAGACCTTTTCCCAGTCCTGGTGCCACGCACTGTTGTTGGGGAACACAACTCGCTGCTGTGTCAGGTCATAGCTCTCCCTGCCCTCCTCTGGAGAGAGAAGTGGTGTGGTTTCTGATGGAGGAGGGAGGAGGCTACCTTGCTTGCGCCATTGCCACCGGGGCCAAGAAGAGTCCACAGACAGTGCCATTTGCATCTGTGGGCTAAGGTCTGAAATCACACACAGGAAGTCACTATGGTCTGGTGGAAAAGATGGCGTATCAGCCTGTTCACTTTTCCATGCAAGGTCTAATGCTAGAGAAATAAGATCAGTCTTTATAATCCATATGTTCTAGGGAAGAAGACGTCAAACAAATAATTATATAAGTAACCTACAGCTAACACTGACAAGTGTTGTTGTTGTTGTTGTTAGGTGCCATCGAGTCGTGTCCGACTCATAGTGACCCTCATAGGGTTTTCAATGGCTGACTGTTTCGGCATTGTCTTGGGAGTGGATTGCCAGGTCCTTCTCCCATTTTTGTGGTGCTGGGAATTGAACTCGGGACCTCAGAGACTGCAGAGCCATGCTCTACCAACTGAGCTAAATCCCAGCCCCCTGACAAGTGTGTAGTGAAAGAAATTAAGGGATTAGGGTTACTGACGACCTCTTTGGGACTGTCCCAGAAAAGCAAAAGCATAACTTGGCAGCCTGTGACCCTGGAGGTCAGGATTCTAGCTCTGATTTCTTCCTAACACTGACCAGTCTCCCTTCACCTTGTCTATCTTCAGTTTCTTCATGTAAAACACCGAAAGCTATCCTTAATATACTTTTCTTGTGATTTTTGAGAGGGACAAATTGGACAGTACATAAAATTACATTGACATTGTTTCAAAACCAAGGGAAAGGTATTTATTTTCTAGGATTTCTTTGGTTGTAAAATTTTGTGATACTAGTGACATTTCAGAGGTACTCATCTGTGGTCAGTACATCAAATGGGAGTTGTTTTTAGGTGTCACTGAGTCTGTATCTGACTCATGGCGACCCTGCATACAACAGGCGAGACACTATTGTCAGTGCTTCTCTGCTGTTCATAGGGTTTTCAATGGCACATTGATTTTTGGGAGTGGGTTGCTGGGTCCTTCTCCCAAGCCTACAGTACCTGGTGTTCCCAGGTGGTCTCTCATCCAAGTACTAACCAGGCCCGGCCCTGCTTAGCTTCCAAAATCTGACAGGATCTGATGCCACAGGGCTACCACTGCAGGCCAAATGGGAGTAGTAAGTGGAAATAGGGAGGCAGGTGCTCCCTCAGATACCTGGGCCATGCTGACGGTTGCTGTCATGGTGAACATCAGCTCCCTTTCTGAGCTGACTGGCTGGTGAGCCTGTCCTTCTTCCCCACTTCATTTAGTGGTTTTTGAAACTCAGCCCTTGGTCAAGCACATGCTCTTCCTAGGTGGTACAGGGTGTTGTTTTCTCTAGGATCTTCCAATTTCTGGTCTCTTTAATGGAGCCTATAACTAAACCTTCAGGGTTCCTTTTGGTCAAGTTTTGCCTAAAGACCCAGAAGTATGTTATTCAAAGATCCGCTTTTTGAACAAAGTGAAAAACTGTGCATGATGGTCTTTCTCACTTAGTGGGAATGTACAATGATTTTCTTTTGCATAAATGGAAGAGTAAATGTCCATTGTTAACAATCTTACGATGAACAACTCAGCCTGCCATTGTAAATACTATCGTTAAGGCAAAAGTTCCATTCCTAGTGTAAATGGTAGTATTTTATCTCCCTGAGGCCCATATAATATGACCTTTATCATAATTCTCCTCATGGCCTTAATCAATCTAAATAATTTTCAATCTGCAGACCCTAAGACTGTGGGAAGCTCCTCAGAGTCTAAATAAGCCCTTGTAGCAAGTACGAAAAACTAAATGCAATTAACAATGTCCATCATATGACCCAAAGCAATATTATGACATTTGGCAAGCCAGAAATAATATCATGTGTCTTTCTTTAATTATGTAAAAAATGCTCCCCTTCATGATTTCTTTTTTTTTAATGGAAAAGGAAATGAAAAGATAATTCATGGACAGAGTTGAAAGTGCAAATGTGAAATATTTCCTTAACTAATGCCATACATATCATACTTCTCTCAATTTTAGGTGGTAAGATCATTTTAAAGGGAGATTGGATTGATATGGGAGATGCAGGTGTTTTAAGTAGGGTAGTATAAATGCCCATTTTTTCATAATCATATTTTTTAATTCTTTTTAACAATGTAAAATAAGCTTCCTTAGGAATGAGGCAGATGGGAGGTGGGAATATGGCTCAGTAGCAGAGCATTTGCCTAGCAGGCATGAAGCACTGATTGCCCTCCTCAGCAAAGCAGAGAGAGACAGAAAACAAAACAAAACAAAACAAAAGGCCAATGTAAAATGGATACCGAATTGTGGGTGGATGAAAGTCTGATGAGAAACTGGATATTTCCATAGATCCAAAGTATCCTTTGATAGTAAATGGAATTGCTTTATAGTAGAGAAATCTGGCATATATTATGTACCTCAAGAAGGTAAAGCAAGTACCACCAATATTGGGGAAAAATGACCTCTTGTGCCTCCTTACATGATGGACAGAGAAGAACATAGTAGCAGAAATATTTAAAAACCTCAAACTAGGTGTTATTCTACATAATTGCTCACCTGCACTTTTCAAGAGTTAAAAGTAAAAGGAAGGCAGAGGAACTGTGTGAAACAAAGGGGGACTGTGTACTGCTTTTATCTGGGGTGTGGCTTATTACCACTTCCAGAAAGCCTAGGGAGGGGCCTCCCTGAAGGGACTGCCCAAGGTCTTTCCAGTTGTAAAGTCTTTCTCTCACTCTAGTTTTTGAAATGGCACCTCCCACTACCAATAAACTTGAGGATGTACCTAGTTTTGCTACCACACACATTCCCTTTGGCTTGAAGTGGGAACCCTCACAAGCATCAATATTACTTTCCACTGGGCAGAATGTCCCCTCGATGGTAAGGGGCATTCCTATAATGTGGGCCTAACATATTGGATTAACTACAGTGTTTCTCAGGGGCTGAGATTTAGCTCAGTTGGTAGAGTGCTGCACTGCAGTCTCTGAGGTCCCGAGTTCAATTCCCAGCACCGTAAAAATGGGAGAAGGACCTGGCAATCCACTCCCAAGGCAATCCAGAAACAGTCAGCCATTGAAGACACTATGAGGGTCGCTATGAGTCAGATACCGACTCCATGGCACCTAACAACAACAACAACAACAACAACAGTGTTTCTTGTTCTGTTGGGAAGAACACTTTATTTAGAGGCGAGAAGGGGCAATAGATTACAGAGCTGCTCCCTGCCTTCTTGATTCCTCCATCTTATTCTGAAGGGCTTTGACAGCATAATGCTTGCAATCCATAACCACGAAGCCATCACTCTTATGCTGAAAACTCTTCAGTATTCCCTCCCCGTCTCAGCATGGAAAGCTTCACAGGCCACTCAACTCTGGTCTATTTCTCCAGCCTCCACTCTTTTACCCTCTTTGCCACCCAATTGCTGGGCAAAAGCCATTGTTCCTGGCTCAATCTACACTTCTTAATAAATAGAATATTGCCCTGATATTATCATTAAAATCTAAGAAAGTTTGGGCTTCAAAAGTTAACCACAGGAATTTTTTAATCTCTCTGCCCTGAGGACAAAATGTATAAATCTCACACAAAAAAACCAATTTTCTATTAGATACTTAGTTAAAACCTAACCATCTTAGAAGAAATGAGTTGGCATAGCTTCAAATCAGTCAATAGTATCAGATAGCTCCAAATTATAGTTATTCTTGAATTACTTTCCCAATTTCTACCATGCCCAAATATTATTTGTTTAATTAAATGTGGTATTACTTTCAGTTGATTCACTTCTTAAAAGCTTAAATATTGACTTTGGTTTTATGTGAAAACATTGATACCTGAAATAAAGAAGTTTGACATTGTTATATTTTTCTAAATAGGCACTAAAAGGAACTATTTTTATTAAAATACAAACTACTGACCCATTGGGCCAGGGGTTTAGCTCAGTTTGCAGATTGCTGCTCTGCACTTTCTGAGGTCTTGGATTTGATCTCTAGCATGCAAAAGGGGAGAAGGATGTGGCAGTCCACTCCTGAAAACAATCCCCAAATATGCAGCCATTGAAAACCTTATGAGGGTCGATATGAGTTGGTCTCAATGTGACTGGACCTAACAACACTACCATCTGAGAATTAGGCTCAGAAACATCACAGTCACCCCAAATGCATCGTTTCATTATTGGAAGCTTGCCTACTAATGGGAAAAGCTGCTAAAGTGTTTTGAGAGTTTTCTCTTCCACAGAAGAACCAAAACCACTAGAATAGGTTTTCATCACCTGAAATAAATTAAAACATCCATGAGCCAGTTTTATTTCCTTTACTCAAACATTGTAATAGATCAAGGAAGGATTTGCATAAGAAAAATCTTATCAACTTCTTATTCATTTTGTGTTCCCACTTATTCTGATTGGAATTGCTTGAAGAAATGGTCTTTTACCTATTTATCTATTTTACAGATGAAGAAATAAACATAAGGGGAAAAGAGTGATTTCTCCCTAGAAGCTTTCACTTCTTTCTACCCCTTTTCAGGAAAAGTTATAATTACTAGAATCCAAGATGAACTTTCTTCATATTCTAATATTTCCAACCTAGATTGTGTCTCACAATTGATATGGTAATGTTTCTTCCTTCTATAGTCTGAAAGGATTATTAAACGGATGGTGCCTTAAATTCTAGAGAATACTTTTAGTTGTACAAATGCGTGCCACAAAACAGAAATCACCATTTGAAAGCTTCTCCAATCCCATATATTTTCTGGTTCTGGGACCTACCCAGTCAGTAGGGCTTTTACAGGAAAGAAACAGTCTAAGTCCATTGTAAACTTGTTCTGCAGTGGAGTTTGGACAGATGGAAAGCTTAGCGAAGGCTGAGCCTTCATGTTCTCCTTGTATTGTACTCTGCTCCAGAGGGTCTCCAGAGAGCTGCTTGTGGGCAATCGGTTCTTAGTACACCAGAAAAGGCTCTTTCCTTCCTAGAGGGAAGAGCAAGCACTCTGATTGTGTCTCAGTGATGGACTACAATACTGTCCTACAATTAGGATGCCAGATGCTGACTACCTCCAAAGAGGAAGAAATATTGAGTAAGAATGTGTGCAGGGCGGGGTGGGTATTATTGGCTATGGTTGGTAAGTGCGGGCCTAGTAGGAAGGGAGAGAGGAGAGTGAGAAAGAAATAGTAACTGCCTTAAATAAATCAAGGGGGCAATTTTGTAAAGATAACCCAAATACATGACAGAAGAAACCCTACAGGATGAACTTTTATGGAAAAAGAATAATCAAAGGGGAGTCCTTCCCATAGCCCAAAAATCATCAACAGGTCATGCTCAGTCCCTGTTACTAGTCTTTGAATTAGGACTTTTTAGCCCTGGTTGGTCTTTTCCTAGCTCCTCAATCCACTAGTGCTTCACTTCAACAGATGTTCTAGGGTAAATATTTTTTTACACGCAAGGAGATATTTCTTGTCTATCATGTTATCTATATGCACCCCCCTCCAAGTTCATTAGAGTTTAAGGGGTCACCAGTTACCTACCAAGCCGGCATCCTGTTTGGTACACTTGGAGTTTAGACCTCTCTCACCAGCTTCAAATTGTAGTATCCCACTGCCATTTCTACTTGGTTTCTAGCTATTCCATATAAACATTTCTAAAACTCAGATTCCCTCCCCAATTCCCTGTGGTTCCAGTAGCCCACATTTCTATTAGTAGGATCTCTGTTCATCTGAATGATTTGGAATTGTATTTGGATTCTCCTTCATTTACTATAGCCAATCTGTTTTCAAAGTTCTATTTTTGTTTTCCAAATATTTTTCAAACCCACCTGCTTCTCAACATTTCTGCTCTTTCCAATCTAATAAAAGACTTTATTACCTCTTGCCTGGATTGTTGTGGTAGACTTCTAACTACTCCCTGTGTCCTCACTCTCTCCCTTTTCAACCAGGCTTCATGTAGCACAGGTTTCGATCTAAAGTAGGCATCACACTATGTCAGTTCCCTTCTTAAAGCTCTTAATAAGTGTGGCTGCCTTTGTATAAAATCCAGAATTCTCACTGTGGCCTGCCTACACCATATAACCTAACTGGTTTTGCCTATCTCTTTTCTTCTTGCTCAGTATTCCCCAAATTCTCAAGTGTGTGTGCTTACTTATTATCTCTCTCTTTTATCCCTGGTGAGTGTGTGTGTGTGTGTGTGTGTGTGTGTGTGTGTGTGTTTGTGTGCCTAGATATTTGGTAGTTTTTCTGTCTTCAATGTTCTTTCTTCACTTTTTATCTAGCGTAGTTAAGCTGGACCAAGCTCTACTGGGAAACAAAGCCCCAAGTTTCATTGGCTTAGAATAACCAATGAAGAACTTGCAAGTCCAGGTGATTCTCCCCCATTCAGTGCCTTAGGGATTCAGGTTCCCTCTATTTTATGATCTCATTTTAAATATATTGAGATCAACTTTAAATATAACCATAGCAGGGACCCAGAAGTTAACTATGCCACTTTGTTTGTAGTCTAACAGCCAGAATTCATCTCATTGCCTCATCTCAACTGCAGGAGAAGCTGCACTATGTGGGAAGCATATAATCTTAGGAAAGAACTGAATGTCAGGTCCAAGAATAAATGACATTTCTTCAAAGCTGGGCATAGGATGAATGAAGTGCAGTCCACTGGGGTAAAGTGCATTCTTGTAATAGGATACAATCAGATCTGTCTTTAGTGACTTGTTAGCTGAACAAAGGCATTCTACAATTTCTAAACACTCTGACACCCTGCAATTAGAATCTCCTATCCCAAATTGAAGCCAAAAGAGCAGCCCCTAAACACACCTGAGTTAGGCCACTAATAGCAAGATGTGAGACAGTTTGTATGTGCTCCTGGCATCGTCTATGATGAAACACATGCTTTAGACAGATGTGAGCCACTTTTTTTAAGTTAGTAGATCTTCTTGAGATTGACATATAAGACAAATTTGTTTTAAGGCATCACTAATTTTATGATAGAACTTGCTATTCTATATTTTCTCAGTCCATGAATACTAAAATTATAGCTACGTTCATGCAGAGGTTGTGAATTCTTTAAAACAGATTGTTGGGCTCTGAAAGGTGTAGTAGAAGGAGTCTAGAACCTTTGTGACGTGCAGAGATGTTCTGCCATGCAGAGTTCTCAACATAATAAATAGTTGGAGAGATGAGATGCATACACATGAAAAGGTAACTGATCAGGGAATCAAAGAGGAAATGAATAGATGGCAGGTAATCACTAGAAAGCCTACAGCTGTACCACTGTGTCATCTGATCCCATCAGATCTTGGAAGCTAAGCAGTATCAGGCCTGGTTAGTACTTGGATACGAGACTGCCTGGGAACACCAGGTGCTATAGGCTTGGCAGAAGGACCTGGCAACCCACTCCCCAAAAAGCAATCAGCTATTGAAAACCCTATGAATAGCAGAGAAGCACTAACAATACGGTTTTCATTATTTCACGTAGGGTCACTATGAGTTGGACATCAACTCAACAGCACCTTACAATAACAAATCACTAGAAATCGTAGAACACAGGTGACCTGAAAGCAAACTTCCTGGAAAAGTAGAAGTGACTATTTTGTCAATCAGAGTTAGGGATCCAGAAGCAAGCATAGGACCAGAAAGTAGAATAGGCACATGGCAAGCTTTACTTTTCATCCCAACTTAGACTCTTGAGTCAAAAGCTCTAGGGACAGAGGTGGGAAACTTGATCAGTTAACTTGGTCATAGATCATACTAAAGTAGTAGTTGCCACAGCAAACATGGAGAAAAACTGCTTAGTACACTCACATTTCTGTTCTTCATTGAAAACTGGAACTACCGTTTTCCATTTTCTCCTTCTATTTCAACCTTCATTTACCAGGTATCTTCCCAGTGAAAGGTAAAAGATCTTGGGAAATAGGCAGGTGCAGTGGTGCATGCCTATAATCCCAGCGACTCAGGAGGTGGAGGCAGGAGGATCACAAATTCGAGACCAGAGCCAGTCTGCATAATTTAGCAAGACCCTGTCTCAAAAAGAAAAAAAAAAAAAAGGCTGGGGGCACAGCTCAGTGGTTCAGTGGTCCAGCACTTCAGAACATGCAAACCTGAGGCCCTGGGTTAAAATCCCCAGTACTGAGGGAAAAAAAAAACTTGGTAAATAAAAAGACAATACAGGGAATTTTTTTCTCTTTGCAAGAGATAGATAAGATGCACAATTTCATTTTTAATATCCCTCCAGGCAGAATTTGTTATGATCCACACAATCAAATGCTTTTGCATAGTCAATAAAACATAGATAAATATCTTTCTGATATTCTCTGCTTTCAGCTAATATCCACCTGACATCAGCAATGATGTCCCTAGTTCCCGCCCTCTTCTGATTCCCGCTTGATTTTCCGGTAATTCCCTGTCTATATACTGGTGCAGTTGCTTCTGAATGATCTTTAGTAGAATTTTACAACAACCAGGCAGAAATATGATTTTGCTTAAAATTGTCTTATAGATTCTTTCGGCTTGTTTCGCTGACAAAATAATTAAGATGGGTCTAATTAAAAGTAAATAAATTGCTTATATGCCTGTAATCATAGCACTTTGGTGTCCATCCCATCAGATCTTGGAACCTAAGCAGGGACGGTCCTGGTTAGTACTTGGATGGGAAACTGTTGGGGAACACCAGATACTGTAGGCTAGGGAGAAGGACCCAGCAACCCACTCCCCGCCCAAAAACAAATCAATCCATTATTGAAAACCCTATAAATAGCAGGCCTGCAGCTGTAGCCCTGTGGCATCTGATCCTGTCAGATCTCAGAAGCTAATCAGGGTCGGGCCTGGTTAGTACCTGGATGGGAGACCACCTGGGAACACCAGAAGCTGTAGGCTTGGGAGAAGGACCTGGCAACCCCCTCCCAAAAATCAATCTGCCATTGAAAACCCTGTGAACAGCAGAGAAGCACTGACAATAGTGTTTCCCCTGTTATGCAGAGGGTCGCTATGAGTTGGATACTGACTCGAGCACACCTAACAACAACAACATAAATAGCAGAGAAGCACTGACAATAGTGTTTCACTTGTACATAGCATTGCTATAAGTCGGACACCAACTCAATGGCACCTAACAACAACAACAAAAATAATTGCTTACAGAGAAGCTGAATAAATCAATGATTAGCTGAAGAGTGAATAAAGTTGTTCAAAGTCCACAGGGCTGAAAGCAGTTAAAAGACAATAGCACACACTGACTTGCTCAATTCACCTTATTCAAACATATTCATGGTATCAAGTTATAGGCTGAAGTCTACACCCAGGAAAGAGGTGGGGGCAGGCAGGACCAGGAAAGTTTGAAATGAGCTTTTTCAAGGTTAAGTGAGCTAGGCACCTGGTTTAGTGCAAAAAGTATAGAACTATATAAAGTAGAATGAGAAAAATTGATGTTGAATAGCTGCTTCTGGAGTGTCCTTATTGTTAGGTGCCATCAAGTCATGTCCAACTCATAGCCACCCTTATAGGGTTTTCAATGGCTGATTGTTTTGGGATTGTCTCAGGAGGGGATTGCCATGTCCTTTTCCCATTTTGTGTGGTGCTAAGATTCAAACTCAGGACCTCAGAGACTGCAGATCAGCACTCTATCAACTAAGCTAAATCCCAGCCTGGAGTGTCCTTAGGGAAGGAATATACTCTG
>VMDO01037916.1:0-13938 GCA_007922755.1 Pedetes capensis
ACAGGGGGGGAGTGGCCAGGTCATGCAGAGTATATTATTTTTCTAAGAATGCTATAATGAAGACAGCAAAGTGTGTGGTTTATACAATAGAAATTGACTGTCTCATGGTTCTGATGGCTAGCAGTACAAAATCAAAGTGTTGACTGGGTTTCTATCTTCTGAGGGCTGGGAGAGAAGGATCTATTTAAATCCTCTCTCCTTGGATTGTAGATAGTCATATTTTCTCTATGTCTCTTCACACTGTATTCCCTCTATTCATGCATCTTTGTGTCCAAATTTCTCCATTTTGCAAGGGCACCATCCATATTGCCTCGTGGCCCATCCTGATGAACTTAGTTTAACCTAATTGTCTCTGTAATGACCCCATCTCTAAATAAGGTCACATCCCGAGGTACTGGGTTTAGGAATTCAATATATTGATGTTGAGAGGCACAGAAGTCAACCTATAGCTCATGATTTTGTTAAGTATTTTTTGGTTCCTTTCTAAGTCCATACAGCTGCTATAGAAGGATTTTAATTTTATTAATTGTTGTTCTATATAAGGAGTCTATTGTAGGTGGTTATATTAGTTTCCTATTTCTTCTGTAACAAATTGATATCAAATTTAATAGCATAAAATACAACTTGATTATCTTATAGTTCTAGAAATAAGAAGTCCAAAATCAGTGTTACTAGGTTAAAATCAAGACAGAATCTTTCTTTATGGAGGTTGTAGGAGAGAATCCATTGTCTTGCCTTTTCCACTTCTAGACAATACTTGCATTCTTTGACTCATGACTCACCTCTCTTCTCAACTCCAATCATGAAATCTTTTCTTTCTGACTCTGATATTCCAGCTTGTCTCTAACAAGGACCCTTCTGATTTCATTAGAGCAACCTGAATGGCCCAGATAATCTTATCTCAAAATCCTTAATTTGATCACATCTATAAAATCGTTTTTATTTGGAAAGTAGCAAAATCTTTGTTACTATATAAAGTAGCAGATATACATGCTCCTGAGAGTATGCCTTAGCACCCCCATGTGTGTGTGTTTGTGTGTGTGTGTAGAGAGAGAAGTGGATATTCAGCCACCTACTATTGTAGTCTGCCTGCAGCCATAGCGCTGCAGCATCCGATCCCATCAGATCTTGGAAGCTAAGCAGGGTCAAACCTGGTTAGTACTTGGATGGGAGACCTCCAGGGAACACCCGGTATTGTAGGCTTAAGAGAAGGACCCAGAAACCCACTCCCAAAAAATAATCAGCCACTGAAAACCCTATGAATAGCAGAGAAGCATGACAATAGTGTTTTCTCTGTCATACATAGGGAAAATTAACAGGACTTGCTAATGAATTGTGTAATGCAGGAGTGGGGGCAAAAGGGATAGAGTCAATTGTAGTTCAGCTGGTATGTACTATGCCTGCCTCCTGGTTATTCTGAACCTAATTTTTATGTCATAGACTAGGAAATTAAAACATTGTATTTTGAAAGTGTTCCTATATATTTCTCAAAGTAGCCATTCTTGTGTTCAAAAAGAAGTTTTGTTTGTATGTTTATTTTGGCACAGGTAGAATTTTTATTTTTAACTTTTTGTATGACAATTTTGAATATTTATGAAAAAGCTGTTTGAAATGGCCTACTCAATTTGTTACTTATCTCATTAACTTTGAAAATGACAGAGAAAAACAAGCTAAAGCATTGGAAAATAAAGTCAATTAAGAAGTTAAAACTGGGTTAAGTATTCAAACTATATCAACTGCAGGTGGTATTTGAAATACTAAAGAGAATACTTTTCATGAGAAGATCACTGATCCTGGAACATATTTTAAATGACATTACAGGAAGGGAAGTTGTATTTTAGTTGGAGATCTCCAGAAAAGTCTAATGGAGAGGACTGTCAGAGATGGAGCAGTTGAGAAGTTACCTTGACTGATTGTTATAGCCAGGAGCTCTAGGGTATTAAGGGATGAGGAATGGGAAAATATAAAAGTATATGGGCATTCTTGGGCTATACTATCAGCACATTATAGGTTTACCCTGAGGCAAATTGAACACAGTATAATAAAAGCTGAGTATTTTATAAGTTTGACACATCTCTAGGAACATATGCTAGGATCACATTAAGTTAAAAATCACTTTAGAGGAAAACAACATGAGCAAGATAGTGGAATACATGTATCCAGTGCTTGTTCCTCCATATATACATCAATTTTCAGTCTATCCAAGATTGAAGCCACTTTGGCCCCATGGCAATATGCTCCAGGTTGGGTCCTGGAAACCTAGGACCCAGGCCTGTTCCCACAGACTCATAGAAATAAGATATGTTGAAGAGGAGGAGGAAAGGTAGTTTCATATTGCCCACATTTCTCCTCTCTTAAGCCTATGCAATGTGGTGCAAAGAAATAGGCCCTCCTTATAAGGGAAGAATGGGGGCTGGGATTTAGCTCAGTTGGTAGAGCAGTGTGCTGCAGTCTCTGAGGTCCTGAGTTCAATTCCCAGCACCACAAAAATGGGAGAAGGACCTGGAAATCCACTCCCAAGGAAATCCCAAAACAGTAAGCCATTGAAACCCTATGAGGGTCTCTATGAGTCAGATACTGACTCGACGGCACCTAAAAACAACAACAACAATAAGGGAAGAATAAACACCCAACTTTGCTTCAGATTGCAGCAACAGTCCTTCCCTAGTAAACTCCATTACCATCTTGGCCTCCACAGATCCAGGCTCCAGTATTTCCCCAGTGTCATATTAGTCTCATAGCCAAAGCTCCAGGCTGGCCCCTGAAAACCCAGGACCCATGTATGTCTCCATAGACTTCAGGTTTGCCAAAGTACCAAGCCAGCCCCACAAGCCTAGATTTCAGATCCAATCATCTGGAGCCAGGTGTCAGATGAGGTCCACCCCAGTGGATTCCAACACTAGATTGTACACTGTGGACTCAGATTTAGGACCATTCTTGTGAACCTATGCCACAGGTATTTACCCACAAACCTAGGCTCTAGGTCCGGCTATGTGGATCAAGTCACCAGGACTACCCCAGTGGGCTTTCATGCCAGGATGGCACCAATAGACACAAAATCCATGCCTTATCCAGTGAATCTATATATATGCTTCCATATAGTATGGATCCATGTACCATACAGGCCCCTGTGGAACTTTGGGCACAAATCTGGGCCACCTGCTAACCCAGGAACCATGTCAGCTGGCCTGAGGACTCCAGCAAGCCTGCCCATGGACTCCATCATCTGGCCAGCAAAAATGTCAGGATGATTGTGAAGGCTTGTTCCTGCTAAAGCCAATCTGTAGAGTCTAGAAGAAGTGCCTACATTTTTAAATGTGCATATATAAAGGCAAGTTCACAGGGATCACAAATAATCAGGGAAACATTTTGTAACCAAATAAATAAAATAAGCATCAGTAACAGGCTTGAAAAAAAAATCTAAAAACTTTCTGACAAGGAATTCAAAATAATCATCTTAAAAGTTTCGATAAGCATATATTTCCAATTAAACAAAGTCAGGAAAACAATATATGAACAAAACAAGAAACTAAACAGATGTATACCATAAAAAGAAGTAAATAGAAATGATTGAGTTGGAACCCATAATGGCTAAATTGATAAATGCTCTAGATGCCTATGGCAAGAGACTCATTCAATCAAAAGAATCAACAAGAAAAAAGACAGGTCACTTAAAATTACTGAGACATATAAACAAAAATATAAAGTATGGATACTATTATAATATTGAAAGAAGCTAGGGAAAAGCAACTCATTACTTAGAAGGGAATCTCCATAGGATGGTAAAGAGATTTCTCAACAGAATCTTTGTAGTTCTAGAGAATGGGATGTTGTTGTTGTTGTTAGGTACCATCGAGTCGGTATCCAACTCATAGTGATCCTCATAGGGTTTTCAATGGCTGACTGTTTTGGGATTGCCTTGGGAGTGGATTGCCAGGCCCTTCTCCCATTTTTGAGGTGTTGGGTGTTGAACTCAGGACCTCAGAGACTGCAGCACAGCGCTCTACCAACTGAGCTAAATCCCAGCCCCAGAGAATGGGATAAGATAAGAAAATTACTTAAAAGAAAAAAACCCTGTGAACCAAGAATTTTTACCTGACAAAGCTATCCTTTTGAAATGGAGATATAGATTATAGAGGAGAGTGGCCAATATGGTGGAAAGATAACACCTGCCTTCTGACTTAGAGTAAAAAGAGAGCTTAAACAATAGTTTAGAACACACACACACACACACACACACACACAAACACACAATCCACAGGTTAGGTAAATACCACCAATTGCAGAAAAAGCTTAAATAGGAAAGAATCAGTGAGGCAGGTCAGTGAAAGTACACTAACAGAAATGTGGAGATTTGTTTGATCAAAAGAGAAAATTAGCAGCTGCACAGAGCTGCACTGCCAAGAAACTCACCAACAATTCCTCCAGCACATGGACTGGACAGACAGTGGAGAGAGCCAGGGGAGGGGGCCAATGATATTGCAATCCAAAGTGGAGAAGAACTAGAGAAACCACAGTGGATGATCCTCCATTTCCGAGATCACAGAGTACAGAGAACATAGCCCAGGGAAAATTCCACATGGGTATGGAGCTCAGATCCGCCATGGAGTTCAACTCTGGGAAACTGCCAACATCATGCCAATAAGACACGGGCAGCACGTCTCACAGAGAACAACTGGTGAATCTTGGACACCAGATGCAGCCACCATCCCTGTCTGCTGTGAAGGTCCTGGCTGTGCAGTTTATAATAGGAGAGCAGTGGGGTGTAAGTCCCACATGGGGGAGCATAGGCCTCAGATCCACCAGGGATGACATGATACCATCCCACCCATTGCAGCGTGGGGTTGGCGAGTGACAGTGATGGGGCTTGGGGCATGCACTTGGGCAGAGCATGCCCTGACAGTAGCTGCAGTCCATGCCTACAACACAGTTGCCATTCCCCCACTGTGGAGATCCCAGATGCACAGGCTGTGACTGGAGAGTGTTGTAGCATGACTCCCACACTGGAGTGCAGGCCTCAGATCCACCAGGGGTGGAACAATATAATCCCACCCACTACAGAGTGGGATCAGCAAGCGAGCACAGTGGAGCTTGGGGTTTGAGCATGGGTAGAGCAAGCCCAGACAGTAGCTAGGGCCAGTGCCTACAGCACAGCCACCATTGCCCTGCTGCGGAGGTTCCACCTTGATACCTAAACCAGGCAACGACACATCTGCAATAGAGAATTATAGACCAATCTTCCTAATGAACACAGGTGCAAAATTTCTCAACAGAATTCTGGCAAACAAAATTCAGCAACATATTCAGAAGATTGTTCACCATGACCAAGTAGGAATTATTCCACAGATGCAAGGCTGGTTCAATATACCAAAATTGATTAATGTAATTCAATATATCAAGAAGCTTGCAAGCAAAAATCACATGATCATCTCAATTGATGCTGAGAAGGCCTTTGATAAAGTGTAACACCTTTTCATGATAAAAACCCTGGAGAAGATAGGCATAACAGGAAATTACCTTAACATCATAAAGGCCATTTATGACAGACCTACAGTTAACATCATATTAAATGGAGAAAAATTGAAACCATTTCATCTAGGATTGAGAATAAGGCAAGGATGTCCACTCCCTCCTATCTTCTTTAATATTGTAATAGAAGTCCTAGCCAGGGCAATCAGACTAGAGAAAGAAATCAAAGGGATACAGATAGGCAAAGAAGAGGCCAAATTATCTTTATTTGGGGATGACATGATACTTTACCTAGAGGACCCAAAAATCTCCTCTAGAAAATTTTTAGACCTAATTAACTCCCTTAGCAAAGTAGCAGGATACAAAATTAACACTCAGAAATGAGTAGCCTTCCTTTTCACCAACTGTGAGGAGGAAGAGAAGGAAATTAAAGGTACAATTCCTTTCACAAATAGCTCACCAAAAACTTAAATACCTTGGAATCAATCTAACAAAGATCCTGCAGATATCTACAAGGAAAACTTGAAAACATTAAAGAAAGAAATTGTATAGGGTACTAAAAGGTGGAAGGACCTCCTCTGCTCATGGATTTGAAGAATCAATATTGTAAAAATGGCTATCCTACAAAAAACAACCTATAGATTTAATGCAATCCCCATTAAAATTCCAATGACAGACTTTACAGAAATAGAAAAAAATGATCCAAAAATTCATATGCAAACACAGAAGACCACATATAGCCAAAACACTCTTAAGCTACAAAACTAGTGCAGGGGGATCATAATCCCTGACTTTAATCTATACTACAGGGATATGCTACAGGTTGTTGTTGTTGTTGTTAGGTGCCGTCGAGTCGGTATCCGACTCATAGCGACCCTCTTTACAACAGGGGAAACACGATTGTCAGTGTTTCTTTGCTGTTCATAGGGTTTTCAATGGCAGATTGATTTTTGGGAGGGGGTTGCCAGGTCCTTCTCCCAAGCCTACAGCTTCTGGTGTTCCCAGGCAGTCTCCCATCCAGGTACTAACCAGGCCGACCCTGCTTAGCTTCCGAGATCTGATGGAATCAGATGCCACATGGCTACCACTGCAGGCATGCTATAGGTAGTAGCATATAAACAGCTTGGTCCTGGCACAAAAATAGACCTGAAGAAAAGTGGAACAGAATAGAGGACCCAGAGATACACCAATGCATCTGAAGCCACCTGATTTTCAACAAAGAGCAAACCAGACAAATTGGAGAAATGATAGCCCTTTCAACAAATGGTGCTGGGAAACTTGGATATTCACTTGCAGAAAAATGAAAGTAGTCCTGCATTTCTCAATATGGAGGAGAGTTTACTCAAAATGGATAAAAGACCTCAACATAAAACCAGAAGCTTTAAAATTACTAGAAGAAAAGATAGGCAATATGCTCCAACATATAGGCATAGGAAAGCCTTTCCTTAATAAGAATCTAACTGCTCAGGAAATTGCAACAAGAATAGATAATTTGGATTACATGAAATTAAAAAGCTTCTGTACAGCAAAGGAAACAATGAACAGAGTCAAGGAAGTCCCCACTGAATGGGAGAAAATCTTCACATCCTATACATTGAATAGAGAACTAATTTCCAGAATTTACAAAGACCTCAAGAAAGGAACTCCCAAGACAACAAATAACCCAGTGCACAAGTGAACAAAAGAACTGAATTTATAGTTCTCATGGGCTGGGATTTAGCTCAGTTGGTAGAGCTCTGTGCTACAGTCTCTGAGGTCCCGAGTTCAATTCCCAGCACCACAAAAACGGGAGAAGGACCTGGCAATCCACTCCCAAGGCAATCCCGAAACAGTTAGCCATTAAAAACCCTATGAGGGTCGCTATTAGTCAGATACCGACTCGATGGCACCTAACAACAAATGGAGAAGTTCATAAGGCCATGAAACACATGGAAAAATGCTCAATATCCCTAGCTGTTAGGGAAATGCAAATCAAAACAACCCTAAGATTCCATCTTACTCCAGTAAGAATAACCAAGATCAATAAAACAAGTAACAACAAATGCTGGTGAGGATGTGGAAAAAAGCGAACTCTCTTACACTGTTGGTGGGCTGTAAATTGGTTCAACCACTTTGGTAATCAACATGGAGATACCTCAGAATACTAGAAATAGAACTACCATATGACCCAGTTATACCACATTGGGAATATACCCAAAGGAAGATGAGTCATCATATCACAGAGGCACCTGCATCTCCATATTCAATGCAGAACTTTTCACAAAAGCAAGGATGTGGAATCAACCGAAATGCCCATCAACAGAAGAATGGATAAAAGAATTATGATACATATATACAATTGAATAGTATTCAGTAATTAAAAATATTAAATAATGTCATTTGCAGCCAAATGGATGGAATTGGAGAATATCATCTTAAGTGAATGAACACAAGCCCAAAAAGAGAAATATATATTCTCACTCATATGTGGGAGCTGAATCAAACTTAAAGGAAGGGAAAAATCCTATACATAAGTTGAAATATAGTTTAAAAAAACTCAAACTTAGTATAGAAGGGTCGGGCTGGGATTTAGCTCAGTGGGTAGAGCGCTGTGCTGCAGTCTCTGAGGCCCCGAGTTCAATTCCCAGCACCGCAAAAATGGGAGAAGGGCCTGGCAATCCACTCCCAAGGCAATCCCGAAGCATGCAGCCATTGATAACCTTATGAGGGTCACTATGAGTCGACTCGACGGCACCTAACAACAACAATAGAAGGGTCAATTTAAGGAGTATAAAGAAGGAGGGAGAGATCTAGCAAAGGGAAACAATGATTGGAGAAGACAGGAGGTGCACCGCAAAAATGGGAGAAGGGCCTGGCAATCCACTCCCAAGGCAATCCCGAAGCATGCAGCCATTGATAACCCTATGAGGGTCACTATGAGTCAACTCGACGGCACCTAACAACAACAATAGAAGGGTCAATTTAAGGAGTATAAAGAAGGAGGGAGAGATCTAGCAAAGGGAAACAATGATTGGAGAAGACAGGAGGTGCAAGAGGGTCAATGAGAAAGGATGAAGGGGGAGAGTTCAACCTCAAGGTAAACAACACAACTTTATAAGTATGGTGGGGATAAAAACAGGAGAAGATAGAAAAAGTAACCTATAAGAATAGGTAAAATAATAGTAATAATACCAAAGCCTGGCAATAATGTAAATGGACTAGATCACTCATTTAATACTGCTGAAAATGTAAAAAGGTAGATCACTACTGAAAAACACTTAGACTTAAATCAAAATTGGGATGCATGTATAAGATAAATATTCTCAAAAAAAGATCCAAGTAGAAAGGAGACCATTGGTATAGAGGGGGAATAGGGGAGGAGGGTCATGATAAGATAAGGGGAAAGTTATGTGAGCAATGTAGAATGAAATGCATATATGAAAATGTCAGAATGAAAACCACCTCATAATGAAACCCATTAAGTTGTACATTAAAAATTTCCAATAAAAAAAGAAATGGAGATATAAAGACTTTGCCAGACAAACAAAAGCTGAGAGAATTCTTTAGCAGTAGACCTCCCTGGTGGGCTGGGATTTAGCTCCCTGGGTAGAGCGCTGTGCTGCAGTCTCTGAGGCCCCGAGTTCAATTCCCAGCACTGCAAAAATGGGAGAAGGGCCTGGCAATCCACTCCCAAGGCAATCCCGAAGCACTCAGCCATTGAAAACCCTATGAGGGTCGCTATGAGTCAGATACCGACTCAACAGCACCTAACAACAACAAAGACCTCCCTGACAAGAAAAACTAAAGAAAGTTTTTCAAGTTAGAATGAAAGGATGCAAAGTAACAACATGAAACATAAGAAAGTTTAAAACTTACTTTAAAGGCACTAATATAGTAAATTCAGAATATTCTAATAATGTAATAGTAAATAAATCACCTCTGGCTCTAATATAATATTAAAAATATAAAAAGTTAATTACAACAACTACTACAATAATTTATTAATAGATACACTATAAAATATGAAAATTGTATTAAGATAAAATATGGGTACAAGGAAAGATAAAGTGTAGAGACTTTATATGCAGTTGGTGTTGTTAGCTTAAAATCGACTCATAACTGTATACCAATCACAAGGCTCAAGTTGTGCTCTGTGTTTCTGAATGACTATCTGTACATTGGGTTCTCATAACCCTTTGCTCAGGTTCAAAAATTAGCAAAAATAACTCACAGAGCTCAGAAAAACACATTACTTGCATTTAACCATTTATTCTAAATGATATTACAAAGGACATGGATGTGTAGCCAGATGGAAGAGAATTTCTATGCCTCCTTTCAGGCGTACTCTAGGTTCAAACATGTGTCTAGGAATTTGGAAACTCTCCAAACCAATTTTGGAGGGAGGCCTTGGAAGCTTCATTAGATAGTTATTATTGATTAAGTCATTGGCCATTGGTGATGAACTCAACCTTCAGGCCTTCTCCCCTCACAGAGGTTGGGTGGGGGCTGAAAATTCCATCCTGTGGATGGGTTCTCCTGGCAATCAGCTCAACCTGATGCTATCTAGGAGCCCCCACCCATCATCTTATTAGCATAAAAAGATACTTATCACATTGAAGATTTCAAGAGTTTTAGGACCTGTGTGTTAGCAACTGGGAACAAAGTCCAAATAAATATTTTTATTATTAATTACAATATCACACTTCCACTAAAAAAAACCATCAAATGACAAAAGAAAATAGGAAGAGAAGAAATGAGCCAAGCAATTACAAAATAATTGGAAAAGAATTAACAAAATGGTGATTAAGCCCTTACCTATTTTTAATCACTTTAAATGTTAATAGATAAAATTCTCCAATCAAAAGACATAGTGACTGAATTGATAAAACAGAACAAGGTTCAATATCATGCTGCTTACAAAAGATTCATTTCAGTTTTAGGGAAACACATAGTATGATAGTGAAAGGATAGAAGAAATATATTCCACATGTATGAAAATCAAAGTAGAGAAAAAGGTAGTGATACTTATACCAGACAAAATATGCTTTAGTTCAAAACTGTCATAGGAGACTAAGAGCATCATTACATAATGACAAAATGATCAAGCCATCAAAATGATATAAGTAGTATAAATTTGTATGCACCAAATATTGAAGCACCAAAATAACAAATATTAATAGAAGTGAAGGGAGAAATAGCAATGGAGTAATGTTGTACATGACTTTACTGCAATGGATAGATCATCCAGAGGAAAGACCAACAAGAAAATAGCAGTGTTGAAAAACATTATAAACAAAATGGACCTAATAGATATATAAAGAATATTCAATGTAATAGCAGAATACACCTCTTTAAACACACATGGAACATTCATCATGATATATGTTACATCTGAAAAAATCTTATCAAATTTAATCAGATTGAAATAGCATGTATTGTTTTCAACTACAATAGTATGAAATGAGAAATCAATGACAGGCAGAAAATTGAAAATTCACAAATGTTGGTAATTAAACCATACTCTCCTGAATTAAAAATGGGCCAAACAACAAATAAAAGGGAAATTTCAAAAATCTTGTGACAAAAGAAAATGGTAAAATAATATACCAAACTTATGGGATGTGACAAAAGTAGTTCTAAGAGGGAAGTGCATAGTAATAAATGCCTACATTAAGAAAAGAAGGGATTTCACCTGGTTGTGGTGGGATACAGCTCTAATCTCAGCACTTGGGAGGCTGAGGCAGGGGGATCATGAGTTCAAGACCAGCCTGGGCTACAAGGAGAGTTCCAAGTCAGCCTGACCTATATAATGAGATCCTATCTCAAAAAATTTTACCTTATGTTTTGCGGGTCAGCTCAGGCCCAGCAGGGATCAAAGCCTTGCCCTGACAACAGGTGGGTGTCGGGGACCCTCAGGATCGGGATGGGAGCTTGGCTGGAGGTGCCAAAGGACTTCAGGAGACCTTCTAACAAAAGGGAACAGGAACTTTTATTAGGTTGCTCCCACAAAGAGGAACAACCGCAATCAGTCCTTCATGAGTGGCAGCTCAGAGGCCAGCAGCATGGGATGCCGCTGCCTCTGTGGTGTTACAGCTCTTATGCTATGCAGCTCTGGTGGTTCCTAGGAGGGGCCAAGGTTCTGCTGGTCTTGCCTATCACAGCTTGCCTACTTTCTCCCCTCCTTCCCAGGCTTGGGAGGAATTGGGGAGTTCTTTGTGTCTTGCTAGGTGCCTTCAACTCTTCAGGGCCCCTGATCTTGACATGGTGTCTTCATTGAAGTCTGCCACAGAATTAGGGAGTGCTGGATCAAGGTGATGGGGTCTGTATAACAGGTGGAGAACAGAAGGTGGTAAAGGAGATGTCCATAGGTCTGTTTGTATAGGTTCCTGGGGGGGGTGTACTGGGAGCAACCAATCAGGGTGCATTCCCTGACAGTTATGACAGTCTACCTGTCAGACCTGCCAGGTGAGGCAGTTATGAAAAAATAGTGATTTTGGGGTGCACTCTGAATAGGTGGGTAAGGTGTGAGGTAAGCCAATCACAGATGTTCCTTTGGGAGCCAATCAGGAGGCTAGGGCTGACCAATCAAAGTGGAGGTGGTCAGGCCAGGGTCTAGCTTCCAGGGGCCATCTTTGATCACTCAATGGGAAGGGGAGGAGTAAGTGACCAGGATGTAGGCCAAGGGTCACTGGCCCTGGAGGACAATGGTCAGTCCCCGAGGCTGGCCAGAGAGACCCTGGCCAGGGAATCCTTTCTAGGAACCCCCAACACTTAAGAAACTAGAAAAAAGAATTAAAAACCTAAGTTCAAAATTAGTAGAAAATATGTAATAAGAATCAGAGAAGAAATAAATGAAATAATAGAAAACCAACAGAAAAGATCAATGAAACTAATTTTTTAAAAACATACATAAAATTGACAAATTTTTAGTTAGGTTAGAAAAGAGATTGCAGACTCAAATAACCTATAAATGACAGAGAACACATTATGATCAATACAAGGGATCATAACAAACTACTATGAATAATTATGTACCAACAAGCAAGAAAGGTAGCAGAAGTGCATATAGAAGAAATGAATAAATTCTTCGAACATCTATTAAGACTGAATCGTGAGAAATAGAGCATCTGAATAGACCAATAATGATTGAGAAGATTGAATCATGAATCAATAACCTCCCAACACAATGTAGCCCAGGCCCAGATGGGTTTACTAATGAATTTTTACCAAATATTTAAAGAAGAAAAGCCAATCCTTCTTCAACTCCTCCAAAACATTGAATAGCAAGGATCACTTCCAAACTCATTTAAAATGGCCAGCATTACTTTAATACCCAAGACAGATAAAATAATTACAAGAAAAGAAAATTATAAGCCGATATCTCTGATGAACATAAATGCAAGGATCCTAAACAAAATACTAGCAAAACAGATTAGACAATACATTAAAAGGTTGACACCCATGATTACATAGGATTTATCTCTAGGTTGTAAGTTCAGTTCAACATATAGAGATATGATATACTTCATCAGTAGTTTGAATATGACTTGTCTCTTACAGAATTGATTTTGAATCTTAATCTCTATTTTGAGGTATTATGATTGTTGTTGATATTAGGTGATGTTGAGTCAGGTCCAACTCATAGTGATGCTACTTACAACAGAGTGAAACACTCTGTGATCCTGTGTCATGCCCAGAACTATGTTAGCACTTCTCTGCTGGGTTTTCAGTGGCTTATTGTTTTGGGATTATTTCCGGAGTAGACTTCCAGGTCCTTCTCCCATTTTTGTGCTTTTGGGGAATGAATCCAGCGCCTCACAGAGCTCAGAGCAAGCATTCTACCAACTGAGCTAAACCCTAGCCCAAGGTAGGTATTGTAATAGTGGAAACTAAATCTGACTATGTTGTTTAGAGGTGAGGTCTTTGGGAGATGATTAGGATTAAATTAAATTATGAGGGTGGAACCTCTGTGACTGGTTTCTCGTGGCTTTAGAAGAAGAGAAGGAAAGACAGAGTACCCAGTGCCCTCCTTGTCTCTAATATGTGATGCCCTGCACTATCTCAGGAGCGTGCAAGCAGAAAGGTTATAACTGGATGCAACCCCTCAAACTTGAACCAGATCTACGAGCCAAAAATAAATCTGTTTCCTTCACAATTTACTTAGTCTATGGTATTGTGTTATTACCAACAGAGAACAGAATAAAACCAGCCACATTAATAGCCTGAAGTGTACATATCATATGATCATCTTAATATATGCAGTAAAGCATTTGAAAAATTCAACATATTTTCATGATAAATACTCTCAAAAATTAGGTGCAAAAGGAATTTGCCTTAGCGTGATAATGGCTATATTCATATATGGAAATATTCACAGCTAACATCATACTCAATAGTGAAAAGCAGAAAACTGTCTCTCTAAGATTAGGAACAAAACAAAGATGTACACACTTGTCACTTCTATTTGATATAGTACTGAAAGTCCTAGCT